>JAOQML010134345.1:0-15387 GCA_027568935.1 Erythroxylum urbanii | reverse complement strand
AAAACACTTAAATTCATAATTGTTATTACAACACAAAATCATTTACAAACATTTCCCATTTGGAAAGTTATTATAAATAGAATGTTTAAATAAACATTATACAAAAATCGCAGAATATATAAATTGATATAAAAATAAGAAAATACAAATGCAGATGTAAACTGATCCCGACCTCTATCTCTTACTCAAAGGTAGCGGTTAGACTCCAGTTGATTTAATTGGTTGTCTCTTCTGAGCCTGAAAAATATTGCAAATTTTAGGTGAATTTTGTGAACTCAATGATTGACCATCCTTGATGGCTCACTCACTCACATAGTACATACAGTTCTTACATAATCGTAATGCATCACATATCACTTGATCTTTCATTTCACATTTCATATTAACACGTATCATATTCAGAAATCAGTCAAATATTTAAATCATACTTTCATATGCATATGCAATGCTTATGAGACTTACTTTCAATTATTATTATTGTGATCGAGTGCCTTTTTTTATTAGCCCATATCCCTTGTGGATACTAGGCCGGCCCATATCTCTCATGGATATTGAGCTGTATCAGATAATGTCCCATATCCCTTAGTGGATATTTGGTACATTCACAACTAAGCTTGAGGCTCTTTTAATATTTTAAACTTTGAGCTCTTTTTCACTGACGACTCCGGTCACAACTACCTTTATCTTACATGCATTCATGAAATGGACTAGTCGACTATAGGAGAAACCCTAGTTTTGGATGCTTATAGGAGAAGTTATACCAATAGCTCCGAAGCAAGTATATGTGTAAAGTGAGGACTCACCCACGCTGATCATTGAGGGATTCAGGTTAAAAGGTAGGAATGGACTAGTCGACTATTCCAAGAGCTGAAATGAGACAAGAAAAGGGAAGTTTGAGAAGAAAATCCGATAGTGGTCAAGGTGTTCTCTTTGGGAGATAACTTACGTATTAAGGTATTCTACATGCGAGTTGAACTCAAAACTCGGGGTCCGACAGATGTGATATCAGAGCAAATAGGAGTCAGACACCAGAAACGGGGGCTGACATACTTTCTTCTAGAAACTTGTTCTTTTATCTCTTAAGTTTCTAATGATACCAGGGTCATTCAATTTGGTTTTGTATCCTAAGAGTTATGCTCACAATACCACAGCCTATGCATAATTGAACTTTTGGCTAGTTCATGATCATACCCTCAAATTGTATAGCTCATAACTTTCAACTCAGATATCTAAAAATTACAAACTTAGTACCAGTTGAAAGATAAGAGAATGAAATACAACTTCTATGAAGACACCTTTGTCTGATTCAGCCTATATCCATTCAGTGTTTATGAAAACATCAAAATATAATTTTTGTCTCGGGTAGTACTATAACCTCAATCCAGACTCAATTTCACACCAAACTTTGAAAGTCTTAGATACAAAATTAAATTTATAGTTCTTCAAGAAAGTTGTAGAATTATATCTCTGGTTTAATCTAAATCAAGAATCACCTTATTTGGACATCTACAGCTCAAGATATCATCAAAAAACCAATATATGTTTGGAAGGCATCTCCCACGTATCACCTTTGGAGTCGCGATTGCGACTTCCATAGTGGCGCGGGATCGCGACCTGGCTGAAGCACCCCCTTCCCTTTTTTTTTCCTTTTTCGAACTTCACATCCATTTTACACCTAGAAAATGAGGTTTTTGGCAAAGTAATCTTCTAAAACATTGTTCATCTATGTCTTAAGATTCTAAAGAACCTAAGTTCGTATAATTTGGCTCAGTATTCTAAAAGTTATACACAATTTACTCCATACTGTTCAGAAACAGAGACAAAATCTGAATCTCAACTTCAAGTCAGTTTTCAACACTCTTAGAGATAGAATTCAAACTCAATTTCTCATAAAAATTGTATCCATTCGTCTCCAGTTTAATATAAATTAACAATCATCCTATTTAGATATCTGTAGGTCAAGATATGTCAAAAAAAGAGACACATGTTCAGTTGAACCACTACATCGAACACATTTCCAGCACATTTCCTCATCAATCTCTTCCTAATTCGTCTCTTTTGCTTAATCTATCAATTCTAACTTATATCCACATCATTTCTTCTTCAACAAATACCCCAATTATAGTTTAAGATCATCTATACACAATTTAAAATCCATGCTTGATCATATACATTAAAAACAAAACACATCATATACACATTTATCATAATGAACTTTCTATCTCAAAAATCATCTCAACAATAACAACTTATCAATTTTCAACAAATCATATACTCAAAACAAGACATCAACCATCTTTATTCTTCATCCATGACACATACATATAAATTCATGACCAATCCATCAATCTCAAATTACTCATTATACATGTTCCATTTACATTAACCCATGAAGATTAAAGCATAACTTATTTGATTTTCTTTTAAGCTTCTTCAAAACCACCAAGAAACCTTAATCCTTCAAACTCACGATCATCAACCTTCTAGGGTGGATTAGGTTGGGTTTTGGAGACAAGATGAAGAAGACAACAAGGTGAGAGTAGCAAGTGAGAGAAGAGAGGGCTAGGTTCAACGTTAATGATGGTTGGGTGAGAAGAAAATCATGAAGAAGAGAAGAAATGGAGTAGTCACGAAAATGAGAAGAAGAAAACATAAACCAAGACAATTAATTGGTCTCTCCAAGTGATAAGAGTTGTGGGTTATAAGATAAAGGCATGGCTTGGCAAGTGACACATGTCACTTGCCACATGTTCTATTCCCATAGGTTCAAACTAGGTTCTTTCATTCAATTTGCCCAATCAACTCCACTTTTTCCTCCAATTGTCTCTAAATTTCAATGACATATGTCATTAAACCCAAATGTCATTTATAAAAATTTTCACTACCATTTGACTCTTAATTCAACTACTATTTGTCAATTATCTTGCCACTTGGCATCTTTCCTAGTCCAAAATTTACCCAAATTTTCAAATGTTCTAAAATTCTCCAAAAATTATAAATTACTAAATACACTCTCCAAATCAAATTTTCAACATATAAAAAGCACAATTCTCCATAAAATCACATTCACAATTCAATTATAAATCAATTATACCCGGAATGTCTATGAATGCATATATAATCATTTTAATGTGTGTAAAAATTCAAATTCATGTGCGTATATGCTAATACTATGCATGAGCATGAAATGCATTTTCTAATATCTCATTTCTATTTCTCATTCACGGAAATCTACGATTCCAACCTTTAGTATGGAAATGGGATGTTACAGATGGATGGGCCCTTAGAGTGGAAATTAGGAATATGGTTCTTAACCAATAATATAAGACATCTAAGCCCACTAGAGTAAACTCTAACCTAGGAAACAAATTAGGATGTACCTATGTACCAAAAACTCAAAAATCCTAACCCATTGATCTCAGCAACTTAACCCCACCTAACCAAGAAAGACAAAAAAAATACTACACACACCATCGAATTGAAGGGATACTTTAAGAAAATTAGAGCCTCTAACATTTAAGCAAGACAAGAGAATGGGTTATGCTTCCATTATAACAAGAAATACCATTATAGGAATTGATGAAAGAATTGTGGATTAAAGATTCTTATCATACATGATGAGTCTAATTAAGAGGAAATGGGGGAACGTGAAAAGGGTAAGGCAATAGAATTAGAGTAAGTGGCATACGTGGGAATAATGTAAGTTTCACTCAATTCAATGGTTAGGTTGACATCACCATCCTCATTAAAGTTGAAAAGGAATATTTTGGGCAAAGAAGTGGTGGTGTTGATTGATTATAGGGCATCTCTTAATTTCATCACCTTTAAGTTAGTGAAGGAGTTAAATCTACCCTTGGAAGAGATGACATAGTATAACAAAGTGATAAGGATGGGAATAACAGTGTTAGGTCAAAATATTTGTAAGGATATTCCCTTAAGGTTGTAAGAATTGGTGGTAGTTGAAAACTACTTACCATTAGAGTTAGGTAGTTCGAATGTATTTCTCATATTGAAGTGGCTAGCTACTTTAGGGGAAACTTAGACCAATTGGCACGAACTAACTATGAAAGTGTGTGTGGGTGATATGACAGTCAGTTTATAAGGAGATCTCATCTTAAGTTACTATATGGTGTTGTTAAAGACAATGTTGAAAGTAATTTAGCATAAGAGACAAGGTCTATTAGTGGAATTGGGTAGTTTAGATGCCAATACGAAAGGTTCTTATCAGAAGGAGAATATAAAGATGACAGGCTTCTTGAAAGAGTTCTAAGATGTATTTGGTATGCCATTTAAGCTGCCACCAAAGAATGGAAAAGAACATTCCATCAACTTAATGAAAGGTACTGAACCTATTAATGCACGACCCTACTATTATTCCCATAATTAGAAATCAGAGATTGAGAAGATAGTGGGCTAGATGCTTTCAGCCACCATCATTAAAGAAAGTGAGAGCTCTTTTTCCAGACCAATGCTATTGGTAAAAAAGAAAGATGGAAGTTGGCGATTCTATATAGATTATAGGGCTTTGAATAAGGTAATAGTACCAAACCACTACTTGATTCCAATCATTAATGAACTATTAGATAAGCTTAATAAAGTGGAGGTCTTCTCCAAATTAGATCTCAAATATGGATGCCACCAAATTTGGGTCAAACCAGAGGATGTTCTTAAAAAACTTTCTAAGTATATGAAAAACACTGTAAATTATTAGTAATGCCTTTCAACCTCACCAATGCTCCCGCTATATTTCATTCTTTGATAAGCAAAATTTTTTGAAGGTTATTAAGGAAAATGATGCTAGTATTCTTCGATGATATCCTAGTGTACAGCCCCACACTTGAAGCATATTTAGAACACTTAAGAGACATTGCTAACTATAAAAAAATGTTGTTATAGGTAAAGGAAAACTGAGGTAGAGGAAAATTAAGTACTTTGGACATATAATATCAGACAAAGAAGTAGCTACTAATCTAGAGAAAGTAAAAGTCATAACTAACTTTTTGGGTGGCACTGGTTATTATCAGTGATTTGTAAAGGATTATGGTAAAATCATTGTGTCATTAACTTAGTTAAAGTAAAAGCCATAACTAACTTTTTGGGCCTTACTGGTTATTATCGGTGATTTGTGAAAGATTATGGTAAAATCATTGTGTCATTAACTTAGTTACTATAAAATTATGCCTTCTATTAGGATGAAGAAATAACCAAGGCTATGCACTAACTTTAAGAGGTAATGACAACAATGTTTGTCCTAGCATTGCCTAACTTTAATAAAGAATTTATGGTAGAGACTAATATATTAAGGTCAATATTGGAAGCAATTTTCATTTAAAATAACCATACCATAATTGACTTCAGTCAAGCTCTAATTGGAAGGCCTACTTAAAAGTGTATATGAGAGGGAATTGATGGCCATCATGTTAGCAATCCATAAATGACGACATTACTTATTGGGGAGAAGGTTTGTAGTAAGGATTGATCAATTTAGTTTGAAGTTTTTATTAGAGAAGTGAATGGTATCATTGGAGCACCAAAAGTTATTATTTAGGCTACTGAGATTTTATTTCAGTATTAAATACAAGCTAGGAACTCAAAATATGGTAACAAATGCTTTATCTCAAAGTTATGGGTATGTGGAATTACAAGCAGAGGCTGTTGCCAAGGTTTTAAATTGGAAAAATATTGCAAAACAAATAAACCAAGACCCTCAATTGAGAACAATCATTAAATCTTTGTAGTAAGACCCTACATCTAAACCTGGGTGGTCCCTAGAAACAAGGATCAAATAGTTCTTCCAAAAATCTCCTTAGTTCCATCACTTCTCAAGGAGTTTCATTACAGTCCTCTAGGAGGATGCTCTGGTTTTCTCAAAACCTATAAGAGGCTACAATTAAGCTATATGGGGAAGGTATAAAGGGGTATGTGCAATAATTTATCAAGAGTTGCACAATTTTCTAGCAAAATAAATACCTAGCCTTATCTCCAACAAGGTTACTTTAACCCCTACCAATACCTAAAGCTGTATAGGAAGACATACCTATAGATTTCATTGATGGTTTACCTAAGTCTAATGTGTTTGACACTATATTAGTGATAGTGGAAATAGACATTTTTTAGCCCTAAAGCACCTATACATGACAACTAAGGTGGCTGAACTCTTTGTTAAACAAATTATTTAGTTTCATGGAGTGCCCAAGTCAATTGTTTCTAATCACGACAAGGTTTTCATAAGTCATTTAGGAGATTAAGTTGTTCCTAATGCAACAAACTATACTTAAGAGGAGAACCACTTACCACCTCTAAACTGATGGGAAAATAAAGGAAAGGAACCATTTGCCTTAAAATATATCTGTATTATTTTACTAATTCCTAGCCAAGTACCTGGCGTCAATGCTTAGCATAGGTTAAATTATAGTATAACACCTCTTTGCATACATTCAATAGGTTTTATCCTACAAGGTGTTTTATGGAAGAAACCAACCTCCTATAATAATATGCTATGAAAGCAACCATATTTTGAATTTAAAGGTTGATAAGCAGTTGATGATCATCTTCAAAAGGGGATAAAACCCTTCTGTAGAAACACCAAGATGTGTTTGGAGCCTTGAGGAAGGATTGAAATTAGGGATCATCATCATGATTGGGGAAAATAACACATCAACATCGAAATTTCCAAATTATGGCAACGAAGAGAAGGAGTTTCTCTATTCAATTTTCTTTCAATTTTACTTCTTCTATTCTTTATAATATGGTTTACTTAAATGTTGATAATGTTATGGAGACCATGTTAGGCTGACTTAGTTTTAAAGATTGCTTTTGAACTATTGTGTTAGAACTCCTATTTTATTGAATTGAATGAAGTTGTTTTTGGTGATTGGTGATTTTATTTGTTTGCAATAAGTCAAGAGAGTGAGTGAGATTAATTGTGTAAGATTGTATAATGAGAGTTGGCTACTTATAGACTTACAATCATCACGTCAATTGATTAGTTAGAAGAGAGATCTCGGCGAAGTCAGTTGATCACCTGTAGGATAGTTTAATAACTAGTTAAATCGGTAGAGTCATTAGGTAGGTTGAGAGATCCTCCAACTGATTCCCTTTCATTCAATTAGGGATAATTAGTTATAACTTTAGAGAGGGTAATTAATACATTAAAAAATCTTAGGTGAGTTGCAATTTGATTAATAAAATAGGAGGGAGATAAAATGGGGAAAAAAGTAATCTCTAGTCCTTAGATTCTTGAGGTTTGATTTTTTTGCATATTGGTATTGTTTAGTTTTCCTTATCAGTCTTTTAATTTTTAATTTAATTTTTTAGATTATTTGCATTAAACAATTTTGTTTCTAAACAAAGTCTTGTCTAAATTAAATAGTGTTTGGGCGTCAATCCCTGTGGAATCGATGTCTGCTCTTTTTAACTACATTCACTTGTAGTTTTTGAGCATAAAACAATTAGATAGGCTTTACCATCAATAAGATTTTGGCGCCGTTGCCGGGGATTGATTGTTTAGCATTTAGTTTAATTTAGATTACTTTGATTTAAGAATTTTGATACTTTTCCTTGTGTAATTGCAGGTGCATGAACACAAGGAGCACACGAAGAATGAAAGAAGTTATTGAAGACGAGTTTCCTGACATCAAGGGACACGAAAGAGAGTTAAGAAGGGCAAAGTGTCTAAAATTTTCACAGCAAGATATGGCTGAAGAAGGAGAGCAAGGAGGACCAGAGAGGACTCTGATGGATTTCATAAGGCCAGGTTTTAGTCTTAAAGAAGGGGCAAGACCGGTGGTCCAAGCAAACAATTTTGAGATAAAGCTAACACTCCTCAACATCCCACAAAATAGTGTGTAGTTCTACGGGCGATCCAATGAGGATCTGAACACTCATATTGTAAATTTCTTGGCGATCTATGACACATTCTGATTCAACAAAATGTTCGACGATGCGGTGAAGCTGAGATTATTTTCGTTCATGTTAAAGGATTAGGATAAAGCATGGTACAACTTGTTGAATTTAGGCTAGATTACGACTTGAGAGCAGCTTGCCCAAGTATTCCTGGCTAAGTATTTTTCGTTAACGAAGACGATGAAGATTACCAAGGAGATTACAAATTTCTAGCAAAATGACGGGGAATCTCTCTACAGAGCTTGGGAGAGATTTAAAGAACTTTAGAGTTGTCCCCATCATAACCTGCCAAGAGAGTTCCTGCTTCAGACATTCTATAATGGAGTGAATCTGAGCATCAAAGGAATAATCGATGCAGTAGCTGAAGGTTCATTAATGAGGAAGACGGTGGAAGGAGCTCATGATCTCTTATAAGAGTTGACGAGAAACAGTTACATGTAGTTGAGCGAGAGGAGCAAACAGGGCAGAAAGAATAAAAAGGTATGATACCCATTAACTCTATTACTACCTTGCGGGCTTAGATCACTACTCTTACGAAGCAACTGAACAACAAGCAAGGAGCATCCTCCCCTATAGTGAAGGCGATGCAAGTTCAATGTGAGTGTTTCTTATTTAGAGCTGGTAGTACTGAATAGGTAAATTACATGGGTCATCCATAGCGAGATAATAACCCATAGTCTAATATTTATAATATGAGATGGAAAAACCATCCAAATTTTTCTTGGAGTACTAACAATGCAGGTGGCCAGTCTAGACCACAATGACTGCTGGGATTCCAACAAGATCGAATTGGAACCATGGAGAGCAAGTGGGACAAGTTTATAGAGATTTTTTATTCCAAACTGGCAGCTCAAGAAGAGAGTCAGAAAAGAATATTTGCAAGCTAGGAGGAGAGTCAAAAGTGGATGGAGGCAAAATTTGATCAGATCGTAAAGAACCATGCCTCGTCGATCCATAACTTGGAGATTCAGATAAGTCAACTTACTGATGCTGTACTTTCTCAAAGTGTAGGTATTTTGTTACGCTTCGAAGTGGCAAGCAGATGAAAGAGCCAAGTGAGAAAAGGGGCAGCTAAGAAAAAAAGAAGGGTAAGGAGATAGAATAAGATAAGGATGAAGGAACGTCATATGTGCCACTGCCACCGTATAAGCCCAAACTTCCATATCCATAAAGCGTAAAATAACATCAAGTGGACACTCAGTTTTTCAAATTTTTAGAGAAACTGAAGATGTTACAGATTAATTTGTCGTTGGTGGGAGCTTTGGAGTGTATGCCTAAGTATGCGAAGTTTTTGAAGGATATACTCACACATAAAGGTACTTAGGAAGAAAATTGCAATTCCATCATCTCAATTGAAATACCTTCGAAATTGAAAGATCCAGGGAGTTTCACTATTCCATGTGTTGTTGGTGATTTTGAATTTTCTAAATGTTTATGTGATTTAGGCACAAGTATTAATTTGATGCCTTTGTCTATTTTCAGGAAACTAGGACTACGAGAGGTCAAGCCAACATCTATGTTGATTCAACTTATGGTTCAATCCATAAAAAGGCCATTCGGAGTTGTGGAAGACGTATTAGTAAAAGTGGACAAATTTATAATTCCTGTTGATTTTTTTGTGTTGGATTTTGAAGCTAATAAGAATTGTCCATTGATTTTGGGTAGCCCTTTATGAATACTAGTAGGGCATTAGTTGATGTGCACGAGGGAAAACTCGTGTTGAGAATTGGTGATGAATATGTTGAGTTTAATATGACAAAATATTTTAAGAAACCGATGGATGGAAATGTGTGTATGAAAATTAATGTTGTAGATGAGTGCGTGAAGGAGATTAAAGAAGGAGTTAATGAAATGAATGAGGTGCACAAAGATGAAAGTATGAAGGAAGAGCATTTATGTGAGGAAGTTGAGTTAGAAAGATTAGAGAGAATTGGTACACCTACACCACCCTCTACTGTTAAACCTCTCACTTTAGAGTTAAACCTTTACCTTCCTATTTGAGATATACCTTTTTAGGAAAGAATCACACTTTTCCTATCATTATCTCCAATGAATTAAATTATAAGCAAGAAGAGAAAGTGGTGGAGACTATTAGGAAAAGGCTGAGAATTGTAGGTTGGCAATTTTCTAATATTAGGGGGATTAGCCCCAATGTTGTGATACATAGGATTAACCTAGAAGAAGGATGTAGAACCGTGAGAGAAAGACAGAGAAGGTTAAATCTAAATATGTAAGAGGTTGTGAAGAAGTAGGTGGTAAATCTTTTGGATGTGTGGATAATTTACCCCATTTTGGATAGTGAGTGGGTGAGCCCAGTATAGTGTGTGCTAAAGAAGGGTGACATGACAGTGATAGAAAATGAAAAAGGGGAAAAGATCACCACTATGAATGTCACAGGTTGATGAGTGTATTGACTATAAGAAGCTAAATTTGGCCACCAAGAAGGATCATTTCCCTTTACTTTTTATGGACCAAATGATTGAGAGAGTGGCTAGTCATTCTTTTTATTGCTTTCTTGATGGATATTTAGGGTACAATCAAATATTTATATACCCGGAAGATCAAGAGAAGACCAGTTTCACATATCCATATGGAACTTTTGCATACTGAAGGAAGCCTTATGGTTTATGTAATGCACCTGCCATATTTCAAAGGTGCATGATGGCCATATTTGCAGACATGAATGAAATTTTTATGAAGGTATTTATGGATGATTTTTCTATCTTTGGAGATTTTTTTTTATCATTGCTTGCTTAACTTAGACAAAGTGTGGGCTTATAAAACAGCTTTCAAGACCCCAATAGGCACAACACCATATCGACTTGTGTATGGTAAGGTATGTCATTTACCATTGGAGTTGGAGCATAGAGCATATTGGGCAATCAAGAAATTGAACATGGATTAGAAGCTGCTAAGAGAAAAGTGATTGTTACACCTCGACGAGTTGGATGAGCTAAGATATGGTGCTTATGAAAATGCCAAGCTATATAAAGAAAGGGATAAGAAGTGACATAATGGCCACATTAAGAAGAAGGAATTCAAGATTGGAGATTTGGTACTTTTGTTTAATTCAAGACTTTGACTATTTCCCAAAAAACTCAGGTTAAGATGGAGTGGGCCCTTCAAAATTCTTCAAGTGTTTCCTCATGGAGCTGTGGAATTGGAAAACGATAAGGGGAAACATTCAAAGTCAATGGGCATCGCTTTAAGCCATATTATAGAGGGACATATGCATAAGAAAGGGAAGTTATCTTTCTCCAATCTTTCGCTCAAGGGAAGTTATCTTTCTCCTATCTTTCGCTCTTTCATGAATATATGAGGAACGGTCAAGCTAATGACCTTCACTTAGCATGTTTAACTTCTTTTGGTTGTTTTCGTCTAGTTTTTTGTTTGATTTATTTAATTAAGATTGTTCTTGAATTGGGTTTGATTGATTTTCAATTTAGTTTTTGTTAGAATTTTAACTTGTTTTCTTTTTGAAATTCTTGATGATAATATGAAATTGATGTGTTTGTAGGTTGGATCATAGAGAACCAATATCAAGCTTGGAAGAACGTTTGGAATTGTGAGAATCACCAATTCATAGGAATTGGATTGATTCCCATGATCGTGGGATTTCTCTATAGAAAGTTTATGGAGAGAATTCCAACGATCATAGGAATCACCACGAACGTTAGGAATTTCATCTGGGAGGGAAATTTAAACTTCCCTCCCATTTCTTTCTTTCACCCACTCTCAAAATTTCACTTCCTCTCTCTGTAACCCACGAATTTCTCTCCTCCAAATCTCTAAAACTTTTCAATTTTTATCTAGATTCTTAGTATTTTCTTCAATCTTTTCATTAATCTTACAATCCTTTCATCTTTTCAAGCATTAATCATTCAAAAATACAAAGATTTGGGTAAGATTTCTCTCTCTCTCTCTCTCTCTCTAATACAAATTTCACTCATTTTCTTCTCAAATTTTGCAGATTTTCATCTTACAATGGCACCAAGGAAGATGATGGTTAGGAAACCATTAATGAACTTCATCGTCAAGTTTCCGATTAAGGTAAGTCCGATTTAGTGGCAACTTATCGTTCTTCCTTCCTAATTTACTAGGAAGAAGAAAGTACACATTTATGAGACTTTAGGGTTAGAGAAATAATCACTCCAAAAATTGAGCAACTAGCTGCAAACATAGGTTGGAGTAGGTTCATCCGGTGTGACATGCCTATGCATCCTATGATGACCATTGAGTTTTTTACTACTGTCTGATATAACCCTAGAAAGGACGTTTTCTAGTTTAGGTTATTCGATACCGTTTACAAACTAGATTATACTGTCATACGTAATCTTTTTGATTTGCAAAATACAAAAATTTTGAATGATCACACTAATTTTTATGTGGATTTCTATTGCAAAACTCTAAGGAGGGGAGAAAATTTTGACTCTAGGAATGCACCGACTTGTTTAATATGTGATGCCGAACATTTGCTCTCACATAAATCGAATTGTTTATGATGCATAGATCGAAAAGTTAAAATCGACACACCTTTTAGAATTTTTCGATCAATATTAAGTGTTGTCAATAAAAAGAGTTCATATTTTGGAATGTTGTATGTTGTTATTGCTTTAGCTCATTATTAAAACCTTAATATAGAAAAGGTGTGTACAACATCACACGATATGTTTGACATATCTTATTTGAGGCGCTCTAAGATTGTGGAGGTCCATTCTATGGAACTCCGCAATCCTCAGATATATACTGTAGTGAGGAATAGAAGGGGCACCAATAAAGTCGCATCTTGACCCTTCACATCCCGAGAAACTTCGAAGCCAGATGAAGAAGTAGTAGAGGAAGAATAGAGTGCACTAGTAGAGGTTGACTGATATCAAGAAATCCTTGACCAAATGGTTGCCAATTCTCAACAAATGACATCCCAACTAAATTAGCTCGGCACTCAAATGTGAAAAGTTCACGAGTAGCGTAGCTTGAACAAAAAGTTCCTCAACTTCTATAGGAGGAACAATTTTGAAGCTTCTTCACTAACACTGTCGCCACCATTATCTGAATAAGTTTCTCTTATCCTTTCACTTTTAATTTTTTTGTTTCTTTTGTTTAGTTTAATTTCATTTTTTGTTGGGTTTCATGTCATTTTCTTTTGTTTGGATTGCTTTCATTTTTTTTAGCTTGATGTCATTTCCCTTTATTTGGTGGTTGACTTGTCATATTGAGGATAATGTAATCTTTAAGTGTGGGGAGGTGACATTGACTTCTCAATTGCATTGTTTCCATTTTGTTAAATAGGATGCATGTTTAGGCATATTATATACTTTATGTCAGCAGTGGAACCACATTTGAATCATTCTAATGAATATTACCATGAGATTCTATCATGCTAGTTGGAATTAGATGGAATGCATGCTTAAACTTGGATTAGGCTACTTGAGTAGAAAGTGAACCATATAGAGTGATGAAAAATAGTTGGTTAAATAAGCTCAGTCACAAATTGACATTTGAACAAGGAGGTAGTGTAGAGATGTATAATGAGTTTTTATTTGAGCTAATGTGAGGATTGAGCCATATGACTCTATCTATAGTCATTCTATTTCTTTGTTGAGTGACACTTCCTTCGGTTATTACCTTTAGAACTTGCTTTGAATCGGTTTGAGTTTACTGGATACATACTTAACAGAGATGATTTAGGCCCTTTGTGTTTTAACCCTTGGCTTAAATAAACTGCACTTTGTATTATCCTTTTCTACTCCGTTGAGCCTTAACCTTTTGTTTCTTGAAAACACCTTAAATTTTAAAACTTTAAACCTTTTTAACCTACCCATTCATAAGCTTAGTAGAGTATTAAGTAATAAATTAGTTGGGATCATTGTGAAAATTTTTCCAAGATTAGTTGAGTATATTTCTGCATGTGGATTACATTGTATTTATCTATTATTATATTCATAGTTCTTCCTTATATGATGAAAAAAATTTGAAAAAGAAAAGAAAAGAAAATTGAAGAATAAGTGAGTAGCATTAATAAGTGCATAATAGTGGTTACATTTGTATATCTCGAAGTTATATTTTTGTATCCCGTTTTATATCCGCTTTTTACTTTACTAATTCTTGTGTTTAACCCTTTTCCTCTTTACCCACCTTAACCCTTACCACATTATAACCCTAAACAAGTCCTTTTAATCAATTTATGCATGCAATATTATACCTCATTTTCGAAGTCTAACTTGAGAGTTATAAAACGTGAATGCATTACTCTGTAGGGTTCTTTTAATGGAATGTCATTAGCTGTCATTGGTCCATCTTCATTCTCATAACATCCTAAACATCTATATTTGAACACTTGATATACGACTATCCATTCTTCAGTTTATATCCTCAATCATCACTCTAAATATATCACTGATTTTATCTCTAATTTCCACATCCAACTAAGTACACTTCAAGCTCCATTCAAGCCTAAATGTATCATAGAAAGCATTGATAAGTCCATAACTTACAAATCTATATGATTTGGGACAATAAGCATAACTTTCATTATGGATGTCGAATTAAGGTCATTCAAGCATAGTTTTGAAGAGGACTTCAAGTTCTACAATTTTCATGAAGACTCTAAAGAAAGAATTTGCCGTCTAGAGGGTCAAAATTTTTCACATTTATATAACTATCCTGAGAATATCTGCTTAGCGGATATATGTCCCTCCAGACGAACATGAACTGAACTGGAACACTGGAATTCCCAAGAAGGTCCACCCAGCGGATGTCAAGTTTGCCCAATAGATATTTACAAGTCAATTTCCAAATTTCTAACTCCTACAAGTTACCTATGACCCCTCTTATGCATATCTATCATTTCTAACTTATGTTCCTCATCATTTTCCGTTCATTATCACTTTCATTTACAACCAAATAATAATTTATGTTTGGTCATCAACCCAAAAACATAACATTTAAACTTATACACATTCATCATAAATTTCTGCACATGTTTAACTCCCTTTATCACTTTCATTTCATCTCTAACTTATCACACTAATTCTTCCCATTTTAAGACACCATAGTACTCTTTTCTACTAGATTAAGTTAGAAACGGGCTATAAAGTGTCCAGCATACACCCTGTGCAGCATTACTAACTTGTAAAAATCCTATCTTTCAAATCCGATCTCCAAAAATTACATAATTTATATCATTAGGAAGCTAAGAGAATAAACTACAATTCGAAGAAGAAAACATTGTCCAAATCAGCCTAGATTAATATAATTTTTCCCCTAAAGTCAGAACACAGATTTTACCCCTATGAATGCGTGAAAATGTAATGCAAAAACTTGGAAAGTCATGAGCAAAACATAAATATATTTTATTAACATAAAAAGAAAAGAGTTTTACAAAGCTTTAATGGGCATTTCAAGACCTAAAATACATCATTAGTCTCATAATCCAAAAATACAAAATATACATGAACGAGTGTTACTTCAAATGCGGATCTC
>JAOQML010134321.1:0-31355 GCA_027568935.1 Erythroxylum urbanii | reverse complement strand
GATTCTTACAAAAGGAAGATAAAAAGTTTTAACTCTTCAAAAGCCAATAACTACAAGTTACAGACGGTAATTATTTTTGGAGGGAAATAGAAAGGAAATCCTCTCAGACGGTTCAGAACTACACCTACTCTATAAAACTCTTAAAATCCTCTGAAATTGATTTTTGCATAACTCTCAACACAACTGTTCATTTCGAAACCTTTCGGTTACACTCTCATTTTTAGATTCTAATCTCTTTACTTTGAGAAGTTCCTACTATCTAAAGATCATAATGGAGCAAGCAATGATTTATGGAAAGCATATTGATTTCAAATCTTTGAAGGAGAATCAGATGGACATTGAACCCGAAGTTAAGACAGTCGGATGGAAAAACTTCTTTCAGGTTCGTGAAACAGTTTATCTGAATGAAGTGTATGATTTCTGAAAGAATGCAAATGTGGTAGATGATACAGTAGTAATAATGGTGGATAGACTGTCGGTTATCGTGACACTACAGCTAATCGAGAAGGTTAGTGGATGTCCGTGTGTTTTCGAAGAGGTGTCTTACAACTCTAGATGGATGATTCAAAATCGTCTAGAGAAGGCATTGGTAAATCGATAACTCTATGGGTGTAGTGACCCAAAGGACAAGAAGGCATCGAACTTTGTTCTAAAGGCTAGGTTTTACACAACATATTGTTTCACTGCATTATACTAAGAACAGGATCAAGGAACGTTGTGACAACTATTGATAAGCAATGCTTGTTCTACCTACTCAACCATAAGGCTATCAATCTTCCACACCTGATTCTCAAGTACATGATGAAGATGAAGAAAGAATCTAATGCTTATCCGTATGGCATGCTATTGACAAGAATCTTTAGAGATTCTAGAATTTTCCTGGACAGAGGAAACAGGGTGAAGATGAACATTAAGAGTGTTATTAATGCAACAACTATTGGTAAAATGGGATTGAGTACAACTTCAACGCCAAAAGCAAAGATTGAGGGGGAGCATACACTCAGACACAGCATGAGTAGCAATATTACTCCCAAAGAGAAAAAGAAACCTTAATCTTCTGAAAGAATGGTTATAAAAGAAAAGAAGAAAGCGACTAAAGTAGCTTCTAAAGCGAAGACGATAAGGTAAACAGAAGAAAGCCAGGTGAGTCTATCTAGAAAACAAGTGTCAGTAAAAAGAAAAGCAGAGGCACTTGACTTTGAGCAAGTCAAAAAATCAAAGAGATCACTAAGAGTAACTCTCCGAAAAGAAGAACAGAAGAGAGGAAGTCGAATGACTCTTGGTGTACAATCTCAACAGATAGAAAGAACACCACGAGCCACAAGATCTCTAGTCTCAATTCTGCAATAAGTGTAGACAGAGCCAAACAAGGAGACTGGAATTAAAAAGAAATTGGAGTTTGAAAGAAAGCGAACTCAACCCCAACCACCTTCTGGACTGGTTGGAGAAAGTAAAAAGTTAAAGACCAGTCAGAAAGAAACCACTTCAATTGGGAGTCAATGAAAAGAAAAATAAGTTGAAGACAGAGTATAATCTCTTAGTCCTATTATAAAAGAGGACTTGAAAATAAAGGTGATTGAATAAGAGGTACCTATAAGAAGCAAAAGCTCAATAATAATTAGAGAACCTGTGAAAAAGTTGGTCAAGGTACAGCTGGAATCTATTTTGATCAATAATCGGACTATGCATCTTCTAAATCATGAAGAAAGGAGACTATATGGGATTCTAAGGGATGAGAAGTTAGAACCATATCCACAGAAGATGACCAAAGATCGGTATACTATCTACCCAGCTCCAAGTAGAAATTTGATCAAAATTGTTCCTGACTTACAACCAAGAGCTTCACACATTGTACGCAATATTAAAAAAGGGAAACGGAAGATGTATCCTGATAGACCAATAGGTGACCTAACAGAAGAACAGATTCATGAAGCAGTAAGGAACATAGATGAAGCATGTCATGCAGTACAATTAAGAGGAGTCTATGTTTTCCATCACATCTCAAAAGCATCAGGGAGTAATTGTGGACGCTTCACCACAGATGCTAATTCTCAGGTAGTTGGCAGGGTGACTAAAGGACAGTATAGATCTATTAAGGTTGGAGGTATGTTTGTCGACTTAGAGACTTTTGTGCACCTGCTTATGCACTTTAGACCTTTAAGTTTCATACCCTCACTTAAAGATGTCCTTTACCTACTTGGAAAAACCATTCCTAAACTACCTAGACCTGATGACGTTGATCTTCTAGAAGGAAAGCAATACTTCAAACCTCAAAGACTATGTAGTTACAGACTTAGACGCAAAGGCAACACAGAGACAAAGAAGACATAGACGAAACCACGAAGATACACTAGCACGTCAGACAGTTACTTAGTTAGAGTTATTTACAGAACTTAACTAAATGACGGTTACCTAGAAGCGGTTATCAAGAATCAAGAAGCTGTTATCAAGAACAAAGAAGCAGTTAAAGACGAAGGATATAAATATTAGTCGCAGTCGAAGATGCCAAAAAGTTAGAAAAATTGAGACAAGTTAGAAAGCTAGATAATCTGAGAGAAAAGTCTTACTGTGCTTACTTATAATAGAGCTAACATTACTGTAACAAAAGCTTACAATCTTTTTCTAGTGAGAGAAAGAAAAGGCCAATAGCATGGAGAGGCTAAGATAGTGAAAGAATACTTTGTAAGAGACCTGAAGAGGCTCTGGAAGGGAAGAAAGAATACTTATAATCTTTTGAAGAATAATGGAACACTCAGACGAACTCTGAGGACTGGACGTAGCCTACGGTTTGGGGTGAACCAGTATAAAAATTGCATTGTCTATTCTCTACTCTTTACTTTAATTTACGCTGTGGTTAAAACTCATAGAGAAGTAATTTGCGCTTTAACTACGTACTAAGTTATGATATTCTTCCAATAAGAAAGAGAAGCTCTTTTCGAGATTTTATACTAAAAAAGAGGATACACCATTCAATCCCCCTTCTTGTGTATCTAGTTTCTTAAACGTAAAGTCTTTACTAACATGTGATTTACTTCAGGAAACATAATCCTTTGCACTACCTTCAGTAGGAAACACGGCCCGTTGGCATGATCACTAAGCATCTTTTATGGGAAAAATAGCCCACATGGCACCTTCGGTGGGACACACAACTCGTTGTCACACATTTGGTGGGCAAAATAGCCTATTGGCACAATTACTAGGAACCTTCGGTGGGACAACAACCTGTTGACACAGTCACTAGGCACTTTTGGTAGGAAAAATGACCCGTTGGGTACCTTTTGTGGGAAACACAGCCTACTAGCTCACCTTCGGTTGGCAAGACAGCCCATTGGCATGTTCACTAGACACTTTTAGTGGGCAAAATAGCCTTTTGGCACAGTCACTAGGTGCCTTCTTTGAGCAAAATAGCCCATTGGCTTGTTCACTAGGCTCCTTCGGTGTTAAAAACAGCCCGTTGGCGCACTATCGATGGGTAACACAGCCCGTTGGCACAGTCACTCGATACCTTCAGTAGGCAAAACAGTCCGTTGGGAACCTTTACTGGAAAAAACAGCCCGTTGGCACTCCTTCAGTAGGCAAAACAGCCCGTTGGTGCACCTTTGCTGGGTAAAACAACTCGTTGGCATGACCACTAGGAACCTTCGGTGGGAAAAACAACTTGATGGGCACCCTCAATGGAAACATAGCGCTTTGGTATACCTTTGGTGGGAAACACAGCCCGTTGGCACTATCACTAAGCATCTTTTATAGGAAAAGGGCACTTTTGATGGGCAAAATAGCCTGTTGTCATAGTTGCTAGGCACCTTCGATGGGAAAAATAGTTCGTTGGGCAGTTTTGGTGGGAAAAACAAGTTATTTGCAGACCTTCGGTGGGCAAAACAGTCGTTTGCACTATAACTAGCTCGTTGGCATGATTGTTATGCATCTTCAGTGGGAAAATAACTAGTTGGCATGGTCGCTAGACACCTTTGTTGGGCAAAACTGAACATGGACATAGTCACTAAGCACCTTGCCACAATCGCTAGGCCGCATTGGTGCAAAAAATAGCTCATTAGTAGACCTTTGGTGAGCAAAACAGCTCGTTGACACCGTCGCTAGACACCTTCGATGCCTAAAATGGCCCATTAGTGCGTTCGCTACGTACCTTTGGTAGGAAAAACTACTCGTTGGGCCCCTTCGATGGGAAAAACATCCTGTTAATACACCTTTGGTAGTCAAAACAACCCATTGGTGCATCTTCGGTGGGCAAAACAACCTATTGGCACAGTCACTAGGCACCTTCTATGGGAGAAATCACTTCTTGGGTACCTTTGGTCAGAAACACAGCTCGTGGGTGCACCATCGGTGGGCAAAATAGTACATTGTCACAGTCGCCAGGTTCCTTTGGTAGGAAAAATAGCTCGTTGGGTACCTTCGGTGGGAAACATAGCATGTTGGCAAGGTCGCTAGGCACCTTTGATGGGAAGCACAAACCATTGGGCACCTTCGGTGGGAAACATAGCTCATTGGCACATTCGTTAGGCACTTTTGGTGGAAAAAATTGCCCATTTGCAAACCTTTGATGGAAAAAACCTTGGCACAGTTGCTAGGCACCATCAGTGGCCAAAAAGCCTATTTGGACACATTCGGTAGGAAACACAGTCCATTAGCACTCCTTCGACGTGGAAAACAAACCATTGGCATGATCTCTAGGCGCCTTAGGTGGGAAAACAACTCGTTGGGGTCCTTTAGTGGGAAAAACATCCTGTTAGCACACCTATGATAGACCAAACAACCCGTTGGCACAGTCGGTAGGCATCTTCGGTGGGCAAATTAGCCCGTTTGCTAGGTATTTTGATGGCCAAAATAGCCTAGCGGAAGGATCGCTTGGCACCTTCGGTGGGCAAAATAACTCATTGGGCACCTTTGGTGGGAAAAATAGCCCTTGACATGGTTATGAGGCACCTTTGGTGGGCAAAACAACTTATTGACATGGTCGCTCGACACTTTTACAGGGAAAAATAACCTGTTGGCAAAGTTTTTAGACACCTTCAGTGGGAAAAACAACACCTTGGCACAACTACTACATACCTTCTATAGGCAAAACAACCCATTGGTTCAATCGCAAGCACCTTCAATGGTTAACATAGCCCGTTGGCAAAATTTTGGTTGGAAAAATATCACATTGGAACGGTTGCTAAGCACATTCGATAAGTAAAATAACCAATTGGCACGTTCGCTAGGCAACTTCGGTGGGAAAAATAGCCCGTTGGCACACCTATGGTGTGAAACACAGTTCATTGGCACAGTGGCTAGACACATTTAGTGAGCAAAATAGCCTGTTGGCACAGTCACTAGGCACCGTCTATAGGCAAAACAACCCATTGGCATGTTTGTTAGGATCCTTCAGTGGGAAAAATAGCCTGTTGGCACACCATTAGTGGGTAACATAGCCCATTGGCACAGTCACTAGGTACCTTTAGTGGGCAAAACAGTCCATTGGGCACCTTCGGTGGAAAAAATAGCCTGTTGGCACACATTTAGTAGATAAAACAACCCTTTGGTGTACCTTTGGTGGGCAAAACAACCCATTGGCGCGACAAAGATAGGAACACTCGGTCGGAAAAACAACCTATTGGGCACCTTCAATGGAAACATAGGCCTTTGGCACACCTTCAGTAGGAAACATAGCTCGTTGGCACGATCGCTAAGAATCTTCTATGAGAAAAACAACCCGTAGGGCACCTTCGGTGGAAAACACAGCTCGTTAGCACAACTTTGGTGGCCAAAATAGCTTGTTAGCACAGTCGCTAGGCACCTTCGGTAGGAAAACAGCCTGTTGGGCACCCGCAATGGGAAACATAGCCCGTTGGCACACCTTCAATGGAAAAAATAGCATATCGGCACAGTTGTTAGGCACCTTTGGTGGAAAAAACAGCCCATTGGCACACCTTCAGTGGGTTACATAGCCCATTGGCATGGTTGCTAGGCACGTTGGATGGGAAATAGAGCCCGTTGGGTGCCTTCGGTGGGAAACACAGCCTATTGACTCATCTTGAATGGGAAAAATAGAACTTTGACATAGTCATTAGGCAACTTTGCTAGGAAAAATGGCCCATTGGGCACCTTTTGTGGGCAACACAGCCTGTTGGCTTACCTTCGGTTGGCAACACAGTCCATTGGCACGTTTGCTAGACACCTTTGGTGGGCAAAATAGCCCATTGGCATAGTCGCTAGGCACTTTCTTTGGGCAAAATAGCCTATTGGCATGTTCACTAGGCTCCTTCGATGTTAAAAACAACCCGTTGGCACACTATCAATGGGTAATACAGCCTGTTGGCACAGTCGCTAGGTACCTTCAGTAGGAAAAATAGTCTGTTTGGAACCTTCGGTGGAAAAAATAGCCCGTTGGCACACCATCAGCAGGCAAACAGCTCGTTCGTGCACCTTTAGTGGGCGAAATAGCACGTTGGCACGGTCGCTAGGAATTTTAGGTGAGAAAAACAACCTGTTAGGCACCTCCGATGGAAACATAGCCCTTTGGACTACCTTCGGTGGGAAACAAAGCCCGTTGGCAAGATCACTAAGCATCTTTTATGGAAAAAACAGTCCGTAGGGCACCTTTGGTAGGAAACACAGCTCGTTCGTACACATTTAGTGAGCAAAACAGCCCATAGGCACGGTTGCTAGACACCTTTAGCTAGAAAATAGCCTGTTGGCTCATCCTTGATGGGCAAATTAGAACGTTGGCATAGTCATTAAGCACCTTGTGTGGTAAAACAACCCGTTGGCACGTTAGCTAGGCACCACCAGGGGGAATCATAGTCCGTTAGCACAGCTTTGGTGGGTAAAACAGCCTATTCACACAGTCACTAGCCATTTTTGGTAGGAAAAATGACCCGTTGAGCAACTTTTATGGGAAACACAGCCTACTGGCTCACCTTTAGTTGGCAACACAACCTATTGGCACGTTCACTAGACACCTTTGGTGGGCAAAATAGCCCGTTGACACAGTCGCTAGGTGCCTTATTTGGGCAAAATAGCCCATTGGCTCGTTAACTAGGCTCCTACGGTGTTAAAAACAGCCAGTTGGCACACCATCGGTGGGTATCACAACCAGTTGGCACAGTCGCTAAGTAGCTTCAATGGGTAAAGCAGTCCGTTGGGCACCTTTGATGGGAAAAACAGCCTATTGGCACACCTTTAGTAGGCAAAATAGCCCGTTGGTGCACCATTGGTAGGTAAAACAACTGGTTAGCGCGACCATTAGGAACCTTTAGTGGGAAGAACAACCTGTTTGGACCCTTCGATGGAAACATAGCCCTTTGGCATACCTTTGGTGGGAAACAGAGCTTGTGGCACGATCACTGAGCATCATTTAAGGGAAAATCAACCCGTAGGGCGCCTTCAATGGGACACACAACTCGTTGTCACATATCTGGTGGGCAAAACAGCCCGTTGGCATGGTTGCTAGGAACCTTCAGTGGGAAAACAGCTTGTTGGGCGCCCTCAATAGGAAAGATAGCCCGTTGTCACGCTTTCGAGGGAAAAACAGCACATTGGCACAGTCTCTAGGCACCTTCGATGGGGAAATAGCCCATTGGCACATCTTCAATGGGTTACACAGCCTGTTTGGACAGTCGCTAGGCACCATTGGGGGCAAAACATTCTGTTGGACCCCTTCGGTATGAAAAATAACCTATTGTCACACCTTTGGTTAGCAAAATAGCTCGTTGGCATATATTTGATGGCATGGTTGTTAGGCACCTTTGGTGAGAAAAATAGCCTGTTGGGCACCTTTGGTGGGAAGAAAACCTCGTTGGCACACCTTTGATGGATAAAATAGGCCATTGGCATGGCTGCCAGGCACCTTCGGTGGAAACATAGCTTGTTGGCTCATCTTTTGTGGGAAAATAAGATGTTAGCACAATCACTAGGCACCTTTGATAGGCAAAATAGCACGTTGGCATGTTCATTGGGCACCTTCGGTAGGCAAAATAGCTCGTTGGCATGGTCGCTAAACACCTATGGTGGGAAAAACAACCCGTTGGGCACCTTTGGTGGGAAACACAACTCGTTGGCACACCTTCGATGGGCAAAACAACCCAATGGGTACCTTCGGTGGGAAAAACTTCCTGATGGGTAACTTCAGTAGGAAATGCAGCCCATTGGCACACCTTTGTTCGGCAAAATAGCACATCGGCAAGGTCACTAGCAACCTTCATTGGGCAAAATAGCCTATTGGTATAGTTGCCAGGCACATTTGGTGGGAAAAATAGTCTGTTGGGCACCTTCGGTGGGAAACATAGCCTATTGGCACATCTTTTGTGTGCAAAACAGCATATCAGCAAGAACGCTAGCCACTTTTGGCTGGCAAAACAGCACATTGGCGTGGTCTCTAGGCACCTTTGGTAGGAAAAACTACCCATTGGGCACCTTCAGTAGGAAACAAAGCATGTTGGCACATCTTTGGTGGGCAAAATAGCACGTTGGCATGGTCACTTGCCACCTCCGTTTGGCAAAACAGCCTGTTGGCACAGTTGCTATGCACCTTCGGTAGGAAAAAATAGTCCGTTGGGCACTTTTGGTGGAAAAAACAAGTTGTTGGCACACCTTCGGTGGGCAAAACAGCCCGTTTGCAATATAACTAGGCATCATCGGTGCAAAAAACAACTCGTTGGCATTCCTTTGGTGGACAAACTAGCACATTGGCAGTATCTCTTGGCACCTTTGGTGGACAAAACCGCCCGTTGGCACGGTCGCTAGGCAACATTTCGTTAGGCAAAACAGACTTTTGATAAGGTCGCTAAGCACTTATGGGGGAAAAACAGCAAGTTGGCATGATTGCTAGGCACCTTCCGTGGGTAAAATAACCATTTGGTGTGATCGCGAGGCACCTTCAGTGGGAAAAATAACTAGTTGGCACACCTTAGATGGGCAAAACAGCACAATGGAGCAGATGCTAGGAACCTTCGAAGAACAAAATAGCCCATTGGCACATTTGCTAGACACCTTTGTTAGGAAAAATAGCCCTTTGGCACACCTTTAGCGGGAAAAAGGGCACATTAGCACACTTTTGGTGTGAAAAACAACGTGTTGGCACCTTTGGTGGGCAAAATAGCCTCTTGGCACTTCCACTAGGCACCTTTGATGGGAAGAAAACCCATTGTCATACCTTTGGTGGGCAACACAGCTCGTTGGCACGACCGTTAGGCACCTTCGGTGGGCAAAATAACCTGTTGACATGGTCACTAAGTGCCTTCGGTAAGCAAAACAGGCCATTGGCATGCTCGCTAAGCTCCTTTTGTGGGAAAACAACCCTTTGGTATGGTCGCTATGCACCTTCGGTATGCAAAATAGTCCATTGGCACAGTTCCTAGGTACCTTTGGTGGGTAAAATGGCACGTTGGTATAATAGTTAGGCACTTTTGGTAGGCAAAATAGCCCGTTGGCATGTTTGCTGGGCTCCTTCTGTGGGAAAAACAGCCTGTTGGTACAAATTCAGTGGGAAGAATGGACTGTTGACACAGTCGCTAAGCACTTTTGGTAGGCAAAACAGCCTATTAAAACACCTTCGGTGGGAAATACAACCCGTTGGCATAGTGGCTAAGCACCTTGGGTGGGAAAAACATCCCATTGGCAAGGTCACTACACACCTTCAGTGGGCAAAACAATCAATAGGCATGGTCGCTAAGTATCTTTTTTGGAAAAAAAATCCCATTGGCATTGTCGCTAGGTACTTTCGGTGGGAAAAACATGTTGGTACAATCGCTATGCACCCTTAGTGAAAAAAATAGTCTATTAGCAAGGTCGCTAAGTAAAATAGTCCGTTGGCACGATCGCTAGGCACCTTTGGTGGGCAAAACAACCTGTTTGCTCGTTCGCTAGTCTCCTTCTATGGGAAAAACAATCCGTTGGCAAACCTTCGGTGGGTAACCCATCCCATTGACATGGTCACTAGACACCGTCAATGGGCCAAAAAATCCATTGGCATGGTGGTTCGGCACCTTCGTTGGGAAAAAAAGTCCATTGGCACAGTTGCTAGGCACCTTCGGAAGGGAAAATAACTCGTCGGCATGATTGTTATACACCTTCGGTGGGAAAAATAGCCAGTTGGCATGGTCACTAGAAACCTTCGGTGGGCAAAACGGAACATTGACATAGTCGCTAAGCACCTTCGGTGGGAAAAATAGCACGTTGGCACAACTACTAGGCACCTTCTGTAGGCAAAATAGCACATTGGTACAGTTGCTAAGCACCTTCAGTAGGAAAAACAACTCGTTAGCGCACCTTTGGCGGGCAAAACAGCCCACTGGGACTACTGTGTAGGCACCTTTGGTGGGAAAAACAAACTGTTGGGAACTTTCAGTGGAAACACAACCCTTTGGCACACATTTAGTGTGAAACAAAACTCATTGGCACGGTTGCTAAGCATCCGTTATGGGGGAAACAACCCCTTAGGCACCTTCAGTGGGAAACACAGCTTGTTGGCACACCGTTGGTGACCAAAACAACTCAGTGGTAGGGTCGCTAAGTACCTTCACTAGAAAAACATCCCATTGACACGGTGGCTAGGCACCTTAGATGAGAAAAACATCCCATTAGTTCACATTTAGTGGGAAGAATGTCCCATTGGCACGATCGCTAGGCACCTTCAGTGGGTAAAATAGTCCATTGGCAAGGTCTCTAGGCACCTTCATTGGGAAAAATAGCCTATTGGCACATCTTCGATGGGCAACACAACCTGTTGGCAGGGTGGCTGGGCACCTTCGGTAGGTAAATCAGTCCATTGGGCACCTTCGATGGGAAAATAGCCCATTGATAAGGTCGCTAGGCACCTTCTGTGGGCAAAACAATTCATTGGCACGGTCGCTAAGCACCTTTGTTAGTAAAAAAGCCCATTGGAATAGTCGAATGGCACCTTCAAAGGGAAAAATAGCCTGTTGGCGCGATCGCTATACACCTTCGGTGGGAAAAACAGCCAGCTGGCACAGTCGCTAGACACCTTCTGTGGGTAAAACAACACGTTGACAGTATCGCTAAGCACCTTCGGTTGAAAAAGCAGCAAGTTGGCACAGCTACTAGGCACCTTCTGTGGGTAAAATAGCACATTGGTGTGGTCGCAAAGCACCTTCAGTAGGCAAAACAACTCATTGACGCATCTTTGGCGAGCAAAACAGCCTTTTGCCATGACTGCGTAGGCTCCTTTGATAGGAAAAATAAACTGTTAGGTGATTTTGGTGGAAACACAACTCTTTGGCACAAGTTTAGTGTGAAACACAGCCAGTTGGCACAGTATCTTCTAGGGAAAAATAGCCCGTTGGGCACATTTGGTGGGAAACAACTCGTTGGCACACCCTTGGTGCCAAAAACAGCTCGTCAGCATGGTCTCTGGGCACCTTCGGTGGGAAAACAACCTTTTAGTCAGCATCGGTGTGAAACACAACCCATTGGCACAATCGCTAAGCATCTTCGACGGCAATAATAGCTCATTGGCACACCTTTAGTGGGTAAAACAACTCATTGGCATGGTTGCTATAGACATTCGGTGGGAAAAACAGCCCTTTGGGAACCTCTGGTGGGAAACACAGCTTGTTCCATACCTTTGGTGGGCAAAATAATCCCTTAGCACAATCGCCAGGCACCTTTGATGGGAAAAATAACCTATTGCGCACCTTCAATGGGAAACACAGCCCGTTTGCCATCTTCAGTGGACAAAATAAAACATTCATACAGTCGCTAGGATTGGCAATTTCACTAGGCACCATAGGTGGGAAGCACAGCCCATTAGCACACCTTCGGTGGTCAAAGCAGCCCGTTTGTGTGGTCACCAAGCACCTTCGGTAGGAAAAACAACATGTTGGGCACCTTTGGTGGGAAACACAACACGTTGGCTCACCTTCAATTGGTAACACAACCTATTGGCACTGTCGCTAGACATCTTCAGTGGGCAAAATAGCCCCTTGACAAAGTTGCTTGGTGTCTTCTGTGAGTAAAACAGCCCGTTGGTATGTTTGCTAGGTACCTTTGGTGGGAAAGACAACCTGTTGGCACACCATCGGTCGATAACACAGCCCATTGGCACAGTCACTAGGCCTCTTCGTTGGGCAAAACAATCCACTGGCATAGTCGTTAGGCACCTTTTTTGGGAAAAAAGTGCCCATTTACTCACCTTTGGTTAGCAACATGGCCCATTGGCATAAGTCACTAAGTGCCTCCTTTTGGGCAAAATAACTCATTGGCACGTTTGCTTAGCTCCTTCGGTGTTGAAAACAGCCTATTGGCACACCATCGGTGGGTAACACAGCCCATTGGCAAAGTCACTAGGTACGTTCAGTGGGCAAAACAGCTCGTTGGGCACACCTTCAATAGGCAAAAAATAGCTCGTTCGCACACCTTCAGTAGGCAAAAGAATAACCCATTGGCAGTATCACTAGGCAACTTGTTTGGGTAAAACAGCCAGTTGGCATGATCACTAGGCATCATTTCGTTGGGCAAAACAAGCTATTATCCAGGTCGCTAGGAGCCTTTGGTGCAAAAAATAGCGCGTTGCACACCTACGGTGGGAAAAACAACACGTTGACACGATTGCTAGGCATCTTCGGTGGGCAAAATGGCCTTTTGGCGTGGTCACTAATCACCTTCAATGGGAAAAAGAGCTAGTTGGCACACCTTCAGTGGGAAAAACAACACATTGGCACAGACGCTAAGATCCTTCGAAGGGCAAAATAGCCCATTGGCACATTCACTAGACAACTTCGTTGGGAAAAGCAACCCTTTGGCACACCTTCATTAGGAAAAAGAGCACGTTGGCACACCTTTGGTAGGAAAAACAACATGTTGGCATAGTCGCTAGGCACCTTTGGTGGCAAAACAACCTGTTGGCACTTTCACTAGGCACGTTTGGTAGGAAAAATAACTTGTTGGCACATCTTTGCTAGGCAACATAGCTCAATGACATAGTCGCTATGCACCTTCGGTAGGAAAAATAGCCTATTGGTATAGTCACTATGCACCTTCGGTGAGCAAAACAGGCTGTTGTCACATTTTCTAGGCTCCTTTTATGGGAAAAATAGCCCTTTGGCATGGTCGTTATGGACCTTCAATAGGCAAAACAGCCTGTTGGAACTATCGTGAGGCACCTATGTTGGGTAAAACAACTCCTTCTCCCATTCGCTAGGCACCACAGGTGGGACACACAGCCCATTGGCACACTTTCGATGGGCAAAACAGCTTGTTTACACAGTTGCTAGGCACCTTTGGTTAGAAAAATTGCCCGTTGGGCACCTTTGGTGGGAAACACAGCTCGTTGGCTCACCTTCGATTGGCAATACAGCACGTTGGCACAGTCGCTAAGCATCTTCGGTGGGCAAAATAGCCCATTAGCATTATTGCTTGGCACCATCTGTGGGTAAAACAGCCCGTTCGCACATTCACTGGGCACCTTCGGTGGGAAAAACAACTCGTTGGTGTACCATCAATGGGTAACACAACCCGTTGGTACAGTCACTAAGCACCTTCGTTGGGCAAAACAGTTCGTTAGCACAGTTGCTAGACACCTTTGTCAAGAAAAAAAGACTGTTGGCCAACCTTTGGTTGGCAACATAGCCCGTTAGCATAGTCGTTAGTTAACTTCTTTGGGCAAAATAGACCATTGGCATGTTCACTTGGGTCTTTCGGTGCTGGAAATAACCTGTTGGCACACCATCAGTAGGTAACACAGCCCACTGGCATAATCGCTAGGTACCTTCAATGGGTAAAACAGTTCGTTGGGCACCTTCGGTGGAAAAAAACAGCCCGTTGGCACACCTTCAGTAGGTAAAAAATAACTTGTTGGCATACATTTAGTGTATAAACCAACCCGTTGACAGTATCGCTAAGCACCTTCAGTGGGCAAAATAGCTTATTGGCATGATCACTAGGCACAATTTTGTTGGGCAAAATAGGCTATTGGCAAGGTTGATAGGCACATTTGGTGGGAAAAACAACCCTTTGGCACACCTACAGTGGGAACAATAACACTTTGGCACGATTGGTAGGCACCTTTGGTGGGCAAAATAGTCCTTTGGCATGGTCGCTAAGCACCTTCAGTGGGAAAAATAACTAGTTGGCACACCTTCGGTGGGCAAAACAACATATTGGCGCAGACGCTAGGAACCTTTGAAGAGTAAAATAGCTCGTTGGCACACTTGCTAGACACCTTCGATGGGAAAAACGACCCTTTGGCACACCTTCAACAAGAAAAACAGTACGTTGGCGCACCTTCGGTGGGAAAAACAACATGTTGGCACATTCTCTAGGCACCATCATTGGGCAAAACAACCCCTTGCCACGTTAGCTAGGCACCATAGGTGGGAAACACAGTCCATTGGCACACCTACAGTGGGCAAAATAGCCCGTTTCACGGTCGCTAGGCACCTTAGATGGGAAAAATGACCTGATGGGCACCTTTGGTGGGAAAAATAACTTGTTGGCTCACCTTCGATTGGCAACACAGCCCGTTGGAACGATCGCTAGACATCTTTGGTTGGCAAAATACCCTGTTGGCAAAGTTCCTTGATGTCTTCTATGGGCAAAACAGCCCGTTGGCATGTTTGCTTGGCACCTTTGGTGGGAAAACAACCCATT
The DNA here is from genome assembly GCA_027568935.1 of Erythroxylum urbanii. NCBI lineage: Eukaryota > Viridiplantae > Streptophyta > Magnoliopsida > Malpighiales > Erythroxylaceae > Erythroxylum > Erythroxylum urbanii. The sequence continues at coordinate 16,748 of JAOQML010134321.1, read as the reverse complement.
GGCACACTATCGGTGCATAACACAACCCGTTGGCACACTTCATTGGGCAAAACAGTCCATTGGCATAGTCGCTAGTCACCTTTGTTGGGGAAAAAGAGCCCGTTGGCTCACCTTTGGTTGGCAACACCATTCATTGGCAAAGTCGCTAGGTGCCTTCTTTAGGCAAAATAGCTCATTGGAACATTCGCTAGGCTCCTTCGGTGTTGAAAGCAGCCCGTTGACACATCATCGATGGGTAACACAGCCTGTTGGTACAGTTGCTGGGTACTTTCAGTAGGAAAAATAGTCTGTTGGTGCACCATTGGTAGGCAAACAGCCCATTGGTATGATCGCTAGGAACCTTTGATGGGAAAAACAACCTGTTGGGCACCTTTAATGGAAAAGCAACCCATTGGCGCACCTTCAGTGCGTTACATACCTCGTTGGCATGGTCGCTAAGCACCGTTGGGGGGAAAAACATTTCATTGGTCCCTTTCGGTGGGAAAAATAACTAGTTGTCACATCTTCGGTTAGTAAAATAGCTTGTTGGCATACCTTTAGTGGGCAAAACAACTTGTTGGCATTGTCGCTAAGCACCTTTAGTGGGAAAAACAGCATGTTGGTATAGTTGTTAGAAACCTTCGTCAAAAAAATAGTCCGATGGGCACCTTCGGTGGGAAAAATAGCCCGTTGAGCACCTTTGGTGGAAAACACAGCCCATTAGCTCATCATCGGTGGGTTAACTAACATGTTGGCATATTCGCTAGGAAACTTTGTTAGGCAAAATAGCCCATTGACATGGTTGCTAGACATCTTTTGTGGGAAAAACAACCCATTGGGCACCTTTGGTGGGAAAGACAGCCCATTGACTCACCTTTGGTTGGTAAAACAATCCATTCATATGGTTGCCAGGTACCTTCGGGGGAAAAACATCCCGTTGGGCACCTTCTGTGGGAAACACAGCCAGTTGGCTATTCTTGGTTTGGCAAAATAGCATGTTGGCATAGTCGCTAGGCACCCTCGTTTGGAAAAAAAACTTGTTGGCATGTTAGCTAGGCAGCAACGGTGGGAAGCATAGCTCATTGGCATACCTTTGGTGGGCAAAACAGCCCGTTGGTGCAATTGCTAGACATTTTTGGTGGGAAAAATCGACCAGTTGGGCACCTTTGGTGGGAAACACAGCCCGTTGGCTTAACTTTGGTAGGCAACACAACCTATTGGCATAATTGCTAGGTACCTTTGGTGGCCCAAATAGCCCATTGGCATGATCACTAGGTAGCCTCTGTGGGTAAAATAGCCTATTGGCATGTTCACTAGGCTCCTTCGGTGTGACAAACAGCCTGTTAGGACACCATCGGTGGGTAGCACAACCTGTTGGGCACCTTTGGTGGGAAACATAGCCCCATTGACACACCTTAAGTAGGTAAAACAGCTCTTTGGAGTACTTTTGGTGGGAACAACATCCCGTTGGCATGACCGCTAGGAACCTTTGGTGCGAAAAACAATCTATTGGTCACCTTCGATTAAAACATAGTCCTTTGGCACACCTTCAGTGGGAAAGACAGCCTGTTGGGACAATCGTTAAGTGTTTTTTTGTTGGAAAAATAGCTCGTAGTGCACCTTCGGTGGGAAACACAGCTCGTTGGCTCCTTCAATGGGCAAAATAGTCCAGTGGTAGGTTTGCTAGGCACCTTCGATAGGTAAAATAGCTCGTTGGCATGTTCGCTAAGCACCTTTGATGGGCACATTTGCTAGGCAATTTCAGTGTGTAAAATAACCCATTGGCATGCCTCCGGCAGGCAACGCAACCCATTGGCACATTCTCTAAGCACCTTTGGTAGGAAACATGGATCATTGGCATCCCTTCGGTGGATAAAGCAACCTATTGGCATAGCCACTAGACTCCTTCTGTGGGCAAAATAGTTCGTTGGGCACCTTCGATGGGATAAACATCCCGTTGGCTCACCTTCAGTAGGCAAAAAATCCCATTGGCGCACCTTTGGTGGGCAAAGCAACCTGTTGGCAAGGTGGTTAGGCACCTTCGGTGGGAAACACTACCCGTTGGGCACCTTCAGTGGAAAAATAGCACGTTCGTAAGGTCGTTAGCCAACTTTAATGGCCAAAATAGCCTGTTGATACGTTCAGTCGGTAGGTTTGGTGGGAAAAACAACTGTTTGCACACCTTCAATAGGCAAAACAACACGTTGGCATGGTTGCTAAGCACCTTTGGTGAGCAAATAAGCCTATTTGGACCCATTCGGTTGGAAACACAGTTTATTAGCATACCTTCGGCGGGCAAAACCAACTGTTGGCATGATCGCTAGGCACCTTAGGTGGGAAAATAGCCCTTTAGCACACCTTTGGTGGATAAAACAGCCCGTTGGAACATCTTTGGTTGGAAAAGCATCCCATTGGCACACCTTTGGTGGACAAAACAGCCCGTTGGCACAGTTGTTAGGCATCTTCGATGGGAAAAATAGCCCATTGGTATTGTCGCTAGGCACCTTCGTTGGGAAAAATAACCCATTTGCATAGTCAATAGGCACCTTCGGTTCGAAAAATAGCCCATTGGCACACCTTCGGTGGGAAAAATAGCACATTAGCACAACTGCTTGTCACCTTCTGTGGGCAAAACACCCCATTGGCATGGTCATAAGCATCTTTAATGGGCAAAACAGACCGTTGGCATGGTCGTTAGGTACCTTTGCTGGGAAACGCAGTCCGTTGGGCACTTTTGGTAGGAAAACAACCTATTGGTAGACCTTCGATAGGCAAAACAGCCCATTGACACACCTTTGATGGGCAAAACAAACCACTGACATGATCGCTAGGCACCATCAATGGGAAAAACAGTCTATTGGCACACCTTCGGTGTGCAAAACTCCTCGTTAACATAGTCGCTAGGCTCCTTCAGTACGAAAAATAGCCCTTTGCACCTTCAATAAGAAACATAGCCCATTGGCAAACCTTTTGCGGGCAAAACAACACATTGGTAAGGTCACTAAGCACCTTTGATGGGAAAAATAACCCGTTGAACACCATCGATGGGAAACACAGCCCATTGGCACAGTCTCTACGCACCTTCAATGGGTAAAATAGCCCGTTGACACAATCACCAGGCACCTTCTATGGGCAAAGCAACTCATTGGAACATTCGCTAGGCACCTTTAATGGGAAAAATAACCTGTTGGCATACCTTTGGTGTGTAACATAACTAGTTGGAATAGTCGGTAGGTACCTTCGGTGGAAAAAACAGCCCTTTGACACACCTTCAGTAGGTAAAACAGCCAGTTGGCACACTTTTAGTGGGCAAAACAACCCATTGGCAGGACTGCTAGGAACCTTTGGTGGGAAAAACAGCCTATTGAGCACCTTCGATGGAAACACAAGCCTTTGGTACACATTCAAGGGGAAACACAACTTCTTGGCACGGTCGCTAAGCATCTTTTGCAGAAAAACTACCCGTAGGTCACCTTCGGTGGTAAACAACTCATTGGCATACCTTCGGTGGGAAAAGCAGCCCATTGGCACAGTCACTGGGCCACTTCTGTGGGAAACACAACCCATTGACTTATCTTTGGTCCGTAAAATAGCACATTGGTAGGCACCTTCGTTGGCAAAACAACCCATTAGCACATTTTTTAGGCACCATCATTGGGAAATATAGCCCGTTGGCACATCTTCAGTGGGCCTATTGTCATATTCACTAGGCACCTTCGGTGGGAAACATGACCTGTTGGCACCCTATCGGTGGGTAAAATGACATATTAGAACTGTTGCTAGGCACCTTTGGTGGGTAAAACAATTCATTATGCACCTACGATGGAATAAACATCCTGTTGGCATGGTAGAAAGGCAACTTCAGTAAGTAAAATAACCCATTTGCAAAACTTCAGTGGGCAAAACATCTCATTGGCCTGGTAGAAAGGCACTTTCAGTGAAAAAAACATCCTATTGGGTACCTTTGGTAGGCAAAACAGCTAGTTAGTAGAACTTCGGTGGGAAAAATAGCCCACTGGCACATTTGCTAGGCACATTCGGTGGGAAACACAACCCGTTGGCACACCTTTGAGGGGCAAAATAGCCCGTTGACACAATCGCAGCACCTTCGTTGGGAAAAACAACCTATTGGGCACCTTCGGTAGGAAACACAACCCATTCGCACACCTTCAGTAGGAAAACAGCCCATTTGCAAAACTTTGGTGGGCCAAACAGTTGGTTGGCACTATCGCAAGCCACCTTTGGTAGGAAAAACAGCCCGTTGGGCACCTTAGATGGGAAACACATCTCGTTGGCACACCTTTCGCAGGAAAAATAGCACGTTGTCTAGGCACATTCAAAAGGAGAAACAACCCATTTGCAAAACTTTGGTGGGCCAAGCAGCCCATTCGTAAAACTTTGATAGGCCAAACAACCCGTTGGCACTATCACAAGACACCTTCGGTAGGAAAAATAGCCTATTGGGCACCTTTGATGGGAAACGTAGCCCGTTGGCACACCTGTAGTGGGTAAAACATCATGTTGGCACGGTTGCTAGGCATGTTCAGTAGGAAAAGCAACCCATTAGCACACCTTCATTTTGCAACATAGTCCATTGGCGTGGCCGCTATGCACCTTTAGTGGACAAAAAAGCCTATTGGCACTATCGCTAGGCACCTTTAGTAGGAAAAACAACCTATTGGCAAAACATTGGTGGGCAAAACAGCCCGTTGGCACTGTTGCAATACATCTTTGGTGGGAAAAACAGCTTGTTAGGCAACTTTAGTGTAAAAAGCTTCCTGTTGCACACCTTTAGTGAGCAAAACATCATGTTGGTTAGGCACCTTCGATTGGGAAAATAACACATTGTCACGATTGCTAAGCACCTTCGGTCAAAAACATATCCCGTTAGCATACATTTGGTAGGCAAAATAGCCCGTTGGCACATCTTTGATGGGTAAACAACCCGTTGGCACAACTTTGGTGGTAAAATAGCACGTTGGCATTGTTGATACACACATTCGTTGGGCAAAACAACCCTTTGCCACGTTTGCTAGGCACCTTTAATGGGAAACACTACCCATTTGCATGGTCATCAAGCGCCTTCGGTAGGAAACATAGCCCATTAGCTCACCTTTGGTGGGCAAAACAGTAAGCTGGAACAGTCATTGGCCACCTTTGTTGGGCAAAATAGCCCAATGGCACAGTCGCTAGACACCTTCGGTGGGCAAAATAGCCCTTTGGCATGGTCGCCAGGCACCATTGGTGGGCAAAACAACCCATTTGCTAGGTAACTTCGGTGGGCAAAGCTACCCATTCGCATGATCGCTAGGCACCTCTGGTCGGCAAATCAGTCCATTGGGCATGGTGACTTGGCACCTTCTATACTCAAGTTAGTCCATTGAGCATCTTCAGTGGGAAAACAACTTGTTGGAAAGGTCGTTAAGCATCTTTGGTAGGAAAAACAGCCTGTTGGGCACCCTCGGTGGGAAACACAGCCCACTGGCACAACTTTGGAGGGAAAAATAGCACATTGGCATGGTCATTAGGCACTTTTGACGAGAAAAATAGCCCATTGACATGGTCGCTAGGCACCATTAGGGACCAAATAGTCAGTTGGTTCCCTTCAGTGGGAAAAATAACCTGTTTTCATACTTTTGGTAGGCAAAACAACTTGTTGGCATGCTTTTAGTGGGCAAAATAGCTCATTGACATGGTTGCTAGGCAACTTTGGTGGGAAAATAGCCCGCTGGGCACCTTTGGTGAGAAACATAGCCCATTGGCACACTTTCGGTGGGTAAAACAATACGTTGGTAAGGTGGCCAGGCATTTTTGGTGGAAAAATGGCATGTTGGGCACTTTTAGTGGAAAATACAGCCAGTTGGCTCATCTTTGGTGGGAAGAACAACACATTGGCACAGTTGCTAGGCACCTTCATTCGACAAAACGACCAGTTGACATATTCACTAGGCACGTTTGATAAAAAACACAGCCCGTTGGCAAAGTCAGTAGGTACCTTCGGTTGGAAAAATAGCCTATTGGCACACCTTTGGTGGGAAAAACAACGCATTGACACAACTACCAGGCACCTTCTGTGGGCAAAACAGCCCATTGGTGTGTTTGCAAGCACCTTCGGTGGGAAAAATTGCTAGTTGGCATACATTAAGTGGGGAAAATAGCTCGTTGGTATGGTGGTTAGGCACCTTTGTTGGGAAAAACAGTTAGTTGGGCACTTTTGGTGGGAAAACAGCCTATTGGCATATCATCGTTAGGTAAAATGGCACGTTGGCACACCATTGGTAAGCAACACTAGGCACCATTAGTGTGAAAAACAGCTAGTTGGCACACCTTCAGTGGGTAAAATAGCCCATTGGACGATCTCTAGGCATTATTGGTGTAAAAAATAGCTCATTGGCACACTTTCAATGGCTAAAACAGAACGTTGGAATGGTCACTAGGCACCTTTAGAGGGAAAAACAGCCCATTGGGCTCCTTCAATGGGAAATACAACCCGTTGGCACATCTTTGGTGGGCAAAATAGCAAGTTGACATAGTCGTTAAGCACCTTCGATGGGGAAAATAGTCTGTTGTCATGGTCACTAGGCACCTTTGGTGGGCAAAAGAAGCTAGGTACCTTTGGTTGCTAGGCAGCTTTGGTGGGCAAAAAATGAGTTATTTTTTGCATAACAGGTTGGCAACATTTATACGCACCTTCGTAAGGCAAAATAGCCCGTTGGCACAGTTGCTAGGCAACATTTTATTAGGCAAAATAGGCTCTTGGCAAGGTCGCTAGGCACCTTCGGTGGGAGAAACAACACATTGGCACAATTGCTAGGCACCTTAGTTAGGAAAAATAGCCTGTTGGCAAGGTTGCTAGGTAGCATTTTGTTAGGCAAAATAGGCTTTTGGCAAGGTCGCTAGGCAACTTTGGTGGGAGAAACAACATAATGGCACAATTGCTAGGCTCCTTTGGTGGGCAAAATAGCCCTTTGATGCGGTCATTAGGCACCTTCAGTGAGATAAACAGCTAGTAAGCAAACATTCGGTGCGTAAAATAACTCATTGGCACTGTCGTTAGGCACCTTTGGTGGGAAAAACACTTTGTTGGGCACTTTTTATCATAAAATAGCCTGCTGGCATACCTTTAATAGGTAAAATAGCCCGTTGGCAGACGTCTGGTGACCAAAATAGCTCGTTGACACAGTCGCTAGGCAGCATCGGTTTAAAAAATAGCCCGTCGGCACATTTTTGGTGGGCAAAACAACCCATTAGCACTGTCTCTAGACACCATCTATGTGAAAAACAACACATTAGGCATCTTTGGTGGGAAACATAGCCAGTTGGCACACCTTCGGTGGGAAAAATAGCACATTGCAATAGTCACTAGGCACCTTCTGTGGGAAAAACAACCTAATGTCACACCTTTAGTAGGTTATACAGCCTATTGGCATGATCGCTAGGAACGATTGGGGGGAAAATAGTTAGTTGGTCCCCTTCAGTGGGAAAAATAGCCTATTGTCATACCTTTGGTAAGTAAAATAGCTCGTTGACACATCTTTGATGGGAAAAATAGATCGTTGGCATGGTCGTTAAGCACCTTTGGTGGGAAAAATAGCCAGTTGGGCACCTTTGGCTGGAAACACAGCCCGTTGATACACCTTTGTTGGGTAAAACGACCCATTAGCATGGCCGCCAGGCACCTTCAGTGGGAAAAATGACCCATTGGCCACCTTCAGTGGGAAACACACCCTATTGGCTCATCTTCATTTGAAAAAATAGAACGTTGGCATAGTTGCTAGGCACCCTTATTGGGATAAACAGCCTGTTGGCACATTCGCTAGGCACCACCGATGGAAAACGTAACCTGTTGGCACACCATCGATGGAAAAATGGCTCTTTGGCATGGTCACTAGGCAACTTTGATGGGAAACACAACCTGTTATCTCATCGTCAGTGGGCAAAATAGCACATTGGCACAATCGCTAGGCATTTTTGATGGGCAAAATAGCTCGTTGGTACATTCGCTAGACACCTTCGGTAGGAAGTACAGCCCTTTGGCACACCTTCAGTAGGAAAAAGAGCACATTGGCACAACTTCAGTGCAAAAAATGACATGTTGGCACACTTACTAGGCACTTTTGGTAGATAAAATAGCCTATTGGCACATTCGCTAGGCGCCTTCAGTGTGAGAAATAGCCTATTCGCACACCTACGATTAGCAACACAGCCAGTTGGCACGGTCGCTAGGCACCTTCTGTGGGCAAAATAGTTTGTTCGTATGGTAGCTAGATGCCTTTGGTGGGTAAAATAGCTCAGCGGCTTGTTCGCTTAGCATCTTCGGTAGGAAAAATAGCCCGTTGGCACAGTCGCAAGGCACCATCGAGGGGAAAAATAGCCCAGTGGGCACCTTTAATAGGCAAAATAGCCCGTTGGCACACCTTTAATGGGTAAAATAGTCAATTTGCATAACTGCTAGGCACCACTTGTGCAAAAAACAATCCGTTGGCACACCTTTGGTGGACAAACCAGCCCCTTGGAAGTATTGCTACACACCTTGGATGGCAAAATAGTCTATTGACGTGGTTGTTAGGCATCATTTTGTTAGGCAAAATAGGCTCTTAGCGAGGTCGCTAGGCATTTTCAGAGGGAAAAACAACATATTGACACAATTTCTAGGTACCTTTGGTGGGCAAAATAACCCTCTGCGTCATTGTTAGGCACCTTTAGTGGGAAAAACAGCTAGTATGCACACATTCGGTGGGCAAAATAGGCGCACCATCGTTAGGCACCTTTGGTTAGAAAAACACTCCTTCAGGCATGTTTTGTTGGAAAAATAGCCTGTTGGCACACCTTCTGTAGGTAAAACAGCCTGTTGGTAGACATTTGGTGGGCACAACAACTCGTTGGCATGGTTGCTAGGCACCATCGGTACAAAAAAACCCATTGGCACACTTTCAGTGGGTAAAACAACTCATTAGCATGATCGCTAGACACCATCGATGGGAAAAACAACTTGTTGAGCACCTTCAGTGCGAAACACAACTCGTTGGCACATCTTCAGTAGGCAAAATAGCACATTGGCACGGTTCTGTGCAAAAGATAGCCTATTGGCACACCTTTAGTGGGTTACACAGCACGTTGGCATGGTCACTACGCACCATTGGGGGATAAAATAGCTAGTTGGTCCCCTTCAGTGGGAAAAATAATCTGTTGTCACCCAATTGGTAGGTAAAACAGGGCAAACTAGCTCGTTGGCATGGTCGGTAGGCATCTTTGGTGAGAAAAACAGCCCATTGGGCACCTTTGGTGGGAATCACAGCCCATTGGCACATCTTTGTTGGGCAAAACAGCCCATTGGCATGGCCACCAGGAACCTCCAGTGGGAAAACAGGACGTTGGGCACCTTTGATAGGAAACACAAACTGTTGGTTTATCTTTGGTGGGTAAAATAGCACGTTGGCATAGTCGCTAGGCATCTTTGTTAGGAAAAATGGCCCATTGGCACATTCCCTAGGCACCATCTGTGGGAAACATAGCCCATTGACACACCTTCAAGGGACAAAACAGCCCGTTGGCACAGTCGCTAGGCACCTTTGTTAGAAAAAATGGCCCATTGGGTAACTTTGGTGGGAAACACAGTCCGTTGGTTCATCTTTAGTAGACAAAACATCATATTAGCACAGTCACTAGGCAACATCGATGGGCAAAATAGCTTGTTGGTATAATCACTAGACACCTTTGGACAGAAAAACAACCCTTTAGTACACCTTTAATGGGAAAAAAAGCACGTTGCCACACCTTCAGTGGGGAAAACAACATGTTGGCATAGTTGCTAGGAACCTTCGATGGGTAAAACAGCCTATTCACACATTTGATACGGTCCTATAGTGGGAAAAATAGTCTCTTGGCACACCTTCAGTTGGCAACACAGCCTATTGGCACGGTCACTAGGCACCTTTGATGGGCAAAATAACTCGTTGGAACATTTGGTGAGTAAAACAACCTGTTGGGCACCTTCGATGGAAACACAGCCCTTTGGCACAAATTTGGTATAGCCGGTTTGGCATGTTAGGTGGCAAACACAGCACGTTGGCATACCTTTAGTGGGCAAAACAGCTAGTTGGTAGATTGCTAGGCACCTTCGATGGGAAAATAGCCTGTTGGGAACCCTCGGTGGGAAACACAACCTATTGGCATACTTTCGGTAGGTAAAACAACACGTTGGCATGGTCACTAGACATCTTCGATGGGAAAAACAACCCATTGGCACACCTTTAGTGGGTTACAAAACTTATTGACACGGTCACTAGGCACTATTGGGGGGTAAAACAGTCCGTTAGTCACCTTCGATTGGAAAAATAGTCTGTTGTAACACTTTGGTAGGTGAAACAACTTGTTGGCACGGTCGTTAGGCACCTTTGGTAGGCAAAACAACTTGTTGGCACGGTCGCTATACACCTTCGATGGGAAAACAACCAGTTGGACACCTTTGGTGAGAAGTATAGCCCGTTGGCACACCTTCGGCGGGCAAAACAACCCATTGGGCACCTTCGGTGGGAAGAACAGCCCGTTGGCTCATCTTTGGTGGGAAAAATAGCATGTTGGCACAGTCGCTAGGCTCCTTCGTTGGGCAAAATGGCCCAATGGCATGTTCGCCAAGCACCTTCGATGGGAAACACAACTCGTTGGCATACCTTTGGTGGGCAAAACTGCTTGTTGGCACAGTGGCTAGGCACCTTCGGTGGGAAAAACGGCCCATTGGGCACCTTTAATGGGAAACACAACACATTGGCTCATCTTCAATTGGCAAAACAACACATTGACACGGTCGCGAGGCAATTTCATTTGGCAAAATAGCCCGTTTTCATGTTCATTAGGCACCTTCGGTGGGAATCACAACTTGTTAGCACATTTTTGGCAAGTAAAATGACACATTGGCACTGTCACTAGGTGCCTTCAGTAGGCAAAACAGTTTTTGGGCAGCTTTGATGGGCAAAACAGTCAGTGGGTAAAATAGTTTGTTGGGCACCTTCAGTGGGTAAAATAGTCTGTTGGCACAAGTTCGATGGGCAAAACAACCCATTGGTAGAATTTTGATGGGCAACACAGCCCGTTGGCATGGTGGCAAGTCACCTTTGGTGGGAAAAATAGTCTACAGGCTCCTTTCGAGGGCAAAACAACCTATTGGCAAAACTTTGATGGGAAAAATAGCCCGTTGGCACATTTGCTAGGCACCTTTGATGCGAAAAAACCATGTTGGGTGGTTTTGGTAGGAAACCCATTTGCACACCTTCAATAGGCAAAATACCCCGTTAGCACACCTTTGGTGGGCAAATAGCCCGTTTGCACAATCGCTAGGCACCATTTATGGAAAAAAGCAACCCGTTGGCACACCTTTGGTGGACAAACCAGCCTATTGGTAGTATTGCTATGCACCTTTAGTAGGCAAAATAGCCCGTTGGCATGGTTGCTAGGCACCATTTTGTTGGGCAAAATAGGCTCTTGGCAAGGTTGTTAGGCATCTTCGGTGGGAAAATCAACACATTGACACGATTGCTAGGCACCTTCGGTGGGCAAAATGACCCTTCAGTGTGGTTACTAAGCACCTTCAGTGGGAAAAACAGCTAGTAGGCACACATTTGGTTAGCAAAACAGCTCGTTGGTACTGTCGTTAGGCACCTTTAGCATGGAAAAACACTCTGTTGGGCACTTTTTGTTGGAAAAATAGCCTATTGGTGCACTTTCAGTAGGTAAAGCAACCCATTTTGTGGGCAAAAAAGGTTGTTGGTACCCTTCGTGGGAAAAGAAACCTATTGTCACACCTTTGGAAGGTAAAACAGCTCATCGACATACCTTTAGTGGGCAAAACAGCTCGTTGACATGGTCCCTAGGCACCTTTGGTGGGAAAAATAACCCGTTCGGCACCTTTGGTAGGAAACACAACCCATTAGTGTACCTTTATTGGGCAAAACAGCCCATTGGCACAATCGCTAGGCACCTTCGGTAGGAAAAACTGCCCGTTGGGCACCTTCATTTGGAAACATAGCCCGTTGGCTCTTCTTCGGTGGGAAAAACTGCATGTTGGCACGGTCGCTAGGCACCTTCATTGGGTAAAACAACCTATTGACACATTTGCTAGGCAACAGTAGTTGGAAACACAACCCGTTGGCACACCTTCGATGAACGAAACAGCTGTTGCCATTTAGGCATCTTTGGTGGGAAACACAGCCCGTCGGCACACTTTCGATGAACAAAATAGCCAGTGCACATTGGGCATCTTTGGTGGGAATCACAGCCTGTTGGCTCATCTTAAGTGGGAAAAACAACACATTGGCACAGTCGCTAGGCAACTTTAATAGGCAAAATAGCCCGTTCGTATATTCGCTGGACACCTTCGGTGGGAAAAACAGCCCTTTAACATACCTTTAGTGGGAAAAAAAAGCATGTTGGCACTCCTTCACTGGGAAAAACAATAAGTTGGTATAGTTGCTAGGTGCCTTCGATGGGTAAAATATCCTATTGGCACACTCACTAGGTACCTTCTGTGGGAAAAAATCCTATTCGCACACCTTTGGTTGGCAACACTAAGCACCTTTGGTGGTCAAAATAGCTCGTTGGCATAGTTGCTAGGCAGCTTCGGTGGGGAAAATAGCCCAACGACATGTTCGCTAGGCTCCTTCGGTGGGAAAAATAGCCCATTAGCATACCTTTAGTTTGTAACACATCCTGTTGGCACAGTCGCTAGGTATAATTAGAGGGAAAAACAGTTCATTGGGCACTTTCGGTGGAAAAACAGTCCATTGGCACACCTTTGTTGGGCAAAATCACTCATTGGCATGACTGCTAGGTACCTTCGGTGGGAAAAACAACTTGTTTGGATCCTTCAGTAGAAACACAACCCTTTGGCACACCTTCAGTAGGAAACACAACTTGTTGGCACACCTTTGGTGGGAAAAACTACCCGTTGGCACAGTTGCTGGGCACCTTTAGTGGGAAAACAACTTGTTAGGCACCTTTGGTAGGGACACACAGCCTGTTGGCACACTTTATATGGGTGAAACAACACGTTGACACAGTCGCTAGACACCATTGATGGGAAAAATAGCCCATTGGCACACCTTTAGTGGGTTACATCCCCTGTTGACACGGTCTCCAGGGACCATTGGGGAACAAAACAATCTATTAGTCCCCTTTGATGGGAAAAATAGTCTGTTGTTGCAGTTTTGGTAGGTGAAACAACTCGTTGGCACATCATTGGCTGGTAAAATAGATCGTTGGCACGGTCGCTAGGCACCTTCTGTGGGAAAAATGCCCGTTGGCCACCTTTGGTGGGAAACATAGCCTGTTGGCATACCTTAGGTGGACAAAACAGTACGTTGGCACGGTCGCCAGGCTCTATAGTATTTTGATTATAACTTGCATGATACTAAACCAAAATGCATGAATTCACTGTCATTAGAAACTGAAGACATATAGGAACATTTAATTAGAATAGTGTGTTGCTTAAAAACCTCATTTCTAGATCATAATGGTCATGCCAAACTGACCCGAAAATCTGCCTTGAGAAAAAATTAGGAAAATTAAAGCTATAGCTTGAATTTTTGGTTTCAAGTTCATCTTCCTCTTTCAACCTATTTTACATGTCTTTAAGGCATGAATTTAAAGAAAAACAAAGAATGAAAGTTGTAGATATAGGTCTTAGCTTGACCTCTGTGAAAGTTGCTTAATAAAATAGTGAATAGAGCTTAAGTTATACTTTTTTTCTAATACTACCTGTGACAAACCCTAATATAGAAACCTTATATTATTTCCTTATTTTTGGGGACTTCAGAGCTCGAATTAGTCAAAGTATAAAACATGAAAAATGATTTTTGATGTCCTATTAATGCTTCTATGAAGAAGTTTAGCTAGAAGATATCTTGATAAGTTTTTATAGTTAATTGAAGTCATATCCTAAAATAATGGATTTGGATGAGACAAATCTGGAGATTTTGATTTGTTTAAGGAATACATGAGTTCTTTTAATGCAAACATGATCTTAACAAGGTATGGATGAATGAGAATTGAAGAACATAGGTTATTTATAAATGAGAATTGGGTGAATGTATAAGTATTTGTTGCTCGAAAATTTTGGTGAATGTATAGATTTAGCTTGCTAAAATTTTAGATAGAAAGTACCCATTGTGTGTGTTTTATAAGAAGCTTTTTAATCATGGAAATGTTCAACAATAAGTGTAGATATGAGTTGGTAATGATATAAAGATGTTTTCATAAATGTAATGTGATTCAAAGTATGTAAATGATGAATTGGGAATGATTGAATGAGAACTAGGAAATTATGGGAGTGTATAACCCTAGGAACAAGAGTGGTATATGTATGGGTGATCAACTGAAAGTGATCAAGTGTATTAAAGAAACATAGCCGAGAATTTGTCATTGAACATGCATAATACATGATACATATATAAATGTGCCTATTCATCTGAATGTGCAATGTAGTAATATGAAAATGTATATGATTACATATAAAAGAGCACCTTGAGTGACTGCTTCCAAACATTGTTGAGACTTCAAGGCAATAAACTAAAGGGTGCATTTGTGAGTAACCTAAGATGATCTTACCATAATTGTTTGTTTAATTTTGAATGTAAATTGATATGTGATGTTGTGTACTGAATTTTGGACATAAAATATTTGATGAATAACACATTGGAAGTGTTTGTTAAATGTGAATGTGAATTAATATGTGATGTTGTGCACTGATTTTTGGACTTAAAATGTCTGAGCCATTTTATACATGAATAACATATTGGAATTGTTCCTTGAATGTGAATGTAATTGAATAAATGTGTTCTCAACTTATATGTTGAATGCCGGACCAAGTTTGATGATCAATGTGAATGAGAAAGTGAATGCAAATGTAATCAACTGAACATGATGATTGATTATATTTGACGCATTTATTCCTGGAATGCATGAAATATAAAAGTAGTTGTGACCGAAGTCATTAATGAAAAGGAGCTTAAAGCTCAGACATCTGTGGTAAGAGCGTATACCTTAATTAGTACGGTAGAGCTCGGTATCTACATCAAATACGAGAAAGTTTGATAGGGCCTGGGATCCATAACGAATATAAGACAGTGAAAAAGGAACTCAGTCACAATAACATAATAAATGAAATTGAGTCTTATAAATATTGCATACACATATGAAATGAATAAATTGAGCAATTGCAATGTTTTGAGGACTTTTATAGTATGAAAGTTGTGAATGTTTATCGATGAATATATTCTGTATGATCACAATGAAATGATAAATTGTATTGATTTTGAATTGTGACAATTATGAACAAAGTGCTTTGTGATATTAAGTGATGGTAATTAAGACGATGTGAATTATATCGTAACGTAAATTGTGTGTTGCATGACAAGAGTTAACCATTAAGGATGGTTACTCAATTAAGTTTGCAAAACTCAACCAAATTAGAAGAAATCTTGTACAACTTTTGAATAGAAGTTATGGCTCAAAGGTCAGTTAGCTGGGACTGATGGAATAGTTTTAATTTTGTTAATTCCTCTTGTATGTAGCTTATTTTGTAGACAGAAATGTGGTAAAGATGGATAATGGCTATAATGCTACATTGTAAATTAAAGTTCTGAAATGAAATGAGGAAAATTTGGATTTTTGACATTATGTTATTTATGGCTTTAATTATGATGCCATGAGATACATTGATAGTTAATAGGTTAGCACGCCACTTTTATCGGGCATATGTAAAAATATCTAAAGGGTGTACGTGTACGTGTCGGATGGAAGCAGGGTATTACATCAACGACTATGTCAACTGGTTGTTGTCTCACCGAAGGTGCTCAGGGACTGTGTTAATGGGCAATTTTCTAATCAAAAGTCCCTAGTGACTATGACAACAAGTTGTTTACCTCATTAAGGTGCCCAATGATCATGCTAACTGGTTGTTTTAATCAATGAAGGGGCCCAGTAATTGTGCCAAAAGTTTGTTTTACTTATCAAAGGTGTCCAACCACCATGCCAACTGGTTGTTTTCTTATCGAAGCTACCTAATGACTATTGCAATGGGTCGTTTACTCATTTAAAGTGCCTAGGGATGATGAGAACGGGTTGTTTTGTTCATCAAAGGTGCCCAGTGCCCTTGACAATAGGTTATTTACTATCTAAAAGTGGCATGTGACTATGTCAATATGTTGATTTGCTAACCAAAGGTGCCCAGCGACCATGCCAATTGGTTGTTTTACTTATCGAAGGTGTCCAACCACTATGCCAACTGGTTGTTTTCTTATCGAAGCTACCTAATGACTATTGCAATGGGTCGTTTACTCATTTAAAGTGCCTAGGGATGATGAGAACGGGTTGTTTTGTTCATCAAAGGTGCCCAGTGCCCTTGACAATAGGTTATTTACTATCTAAAAGTGGCATGTGACTATGTCAATATGTTGATTTGCTAACCAAAGGTGCCCAGCGACCATGCCAATTGGTTGTTTTACTTATCGAAGGTGTCCAACCACCATGCCAACTGGTTGTTTTCTTATCGAAGCTACCTAATGACTATTGCAATGGGTCGTTTACTCATTTAAAGTGCCTAGGGATGATGAGAACGGGTTGTTTTGTTCATCAAAGGTGCCCAGTGCCCTTGACAATAGGTTATTTACTATCTAAAAGTGGCATGTGACTATGTCAATATGTTGATTTGCTAACCAAAGGTGCCCAGCGACCATGCCAATTGGTTGTTTTACTTATCGAAGGTGTCCAACCAC
>JAOQML010134305.1:0-16618 GCA_027568935.1 Erythroxylum urbanii | reverse complement strand
ATGATACTTCTGATTCTGTGAAATTATGCAACACTTGTGATAGATTTTAATGTGTGGATAATTGTACTATGATTAATATGTTGCATGAATTGAGTGGACCAACGAAGATGGTTACCTCACTGAGTTTGCAAAACTCACCCAAAATTTGCAACTATTTTTCAGGACTCAGAAGAATACCCCGTTAGGCGACGTGAGTATATCTATTGCATATGAGAGAGAAAAGAAAAGATCAGGATCAGTTCGCGTCTGCATTAATTTTCTTTATTTGACACTGAAGTGTATTTTTCTGCAAAATGTTGTATTATTTATAGTTGAATATTACAGCGTGTAATAATTTTGAGAACCCGAAAATGATTGTATTTTTGTAATTTGAAATGGGCCCAAGTGGCTAATAAAAGTTTCTGTTGATTTCATTGTGTTGTATCAAATGGTTATAAATAAAATGGGCCAATTTGAGTTATCAACTTTCTGTACTTTATGTTTCATCTATTAAAAATGTAATATGTTTCGTTTTCAGTTTAAGTAACAAAATGTTTTGAAAAAGAAAAAGTGGGCCCAAATTAATGATCATTGATAAAAGTATTCAAAAAAAACTTTATACCAACTTTTAATTGTTTAGTGATGTGGCACACCACCCTCGCGGATATCACCGTCGATATCGGGTTCGGGTCCAGCGGGAGTAGGGTGTTACATTGAAGCAATGTCACGAAGCTATGCATATTAGGTAATATGAAGCAAATAAGACAGCAGTGTGAGTGTTAGAATGTAGATTCTATTGGCTGAATCTATTTAAGGATGCTCGGGAGTTCATGGTATAAAGCGACAAACTAAAAAGTGGGTAACATCCCAAAAAGAGACGAGATGTCTTTATCTAACATTTCAGCAGTCGAAGTTTTCTATACGTGGGGACTTGACTTCATGCGCCCTTTCCCATCATGCATAGAAAACATGTATATTTTATTAAGAGTGGACTATATGTCATGATGGGCTGAAGCCATGGTAACTCTAAAGAATAATGGTAAGGTAGTGCAAATATTTATTAAAAAATTGTTCATCGGCTTAAAGTGCCATAAGTGATAATCAAATATGGAGGAGCACATTTTTACAATAAATATTTTGATACCCTTCTAAAAAGATATGGAGTTCACCATCATGTCACCACTCCATACCACTTACAAATACGTGGACAAGTGGAAGTCATGAACTGTGAGCTAAAACAAATATTGAAGAAGATAGTGAATAGTTTAAGGAAGGATTGGACATTAAAGCTGGATGATGCCTTGTGAGCTTATCGAACTGCCTTCAAAACTCCGATCGGGATGACTCCTTTAGACTTTTATATAGTAAAACTTTTCATTTGCCCATGGAACTAAAGCATAGAGCATACTGGGTGACAAAAGCTTTAAACTTTTATTGGAGGCAAGCAAGTGAGTGAAGGCTCCTAAAATTGAACGAACTCAATGAGCTTTGCTTAAATGTGTATGAGAATGTCAAATTATACAAGATAAAGGTGAAGAAGTGGCATGATTTTTATATTAAGAAGAAAGAGTTCAAACTATAAGATGCAATTTTATTGTATAATTTGAGATTAAAGTTGTTTCCAAGAAAGCTCAAGTCAAGGTGGAGTGGGTTTTTCAAGTAACACACGTATGTGCACACGGAGCTTTAGAATTAGAAAAAAAAAAAGGAAACCTTCAAAGTGAACAAACATAGATGAAAACTGTATCTCAGAGGAGTATTTTCACTAGAAACGGAAGTAATTTCTTTGCATTCCTTTCCAATGATTAAAAATATTTCTGATGATGAATTGTCAAGCTAATGACCATAATTTCACAAATTTTGATTGTTAGGTTTGTATTGAATTCTAGTATTAAGGTTTTATTTTTAATGTTTTTAGAGTAATTTGGATGGCTAAATTTCCTTTTTTTTTGAAATTATTACAAGTTGGGAATCAAGCTTGGAGTTTAAATTAAGAAAAAACATTAAAAAAGGACAAAGGTGACAAATTTCAACATGTCACGATCGTGACATGGGAGTCACCATCGTGCATGTTTGAATTTTGATTATATCACAATTGTGACTGCAGTCAGGCCATCCTACATGTCAATTATCCTTCCTAAACCCCATTTTACCCCTCCTTTTTCAACCTTAATACTATCTCTTAATTTTTGCTTATCTTTCACACACACTTTATCTCTCTAAAGTCTTAGCCACCACTATAATTCTCTCGATTTTCCTTAGGGTTATCACTTATTCTTTCAACCATATTTTCATTCCTCCTACACTTTTTTCATAATTTCCACACAAACCTCACATTTTTGGAGTGTTTTTTACAAGATCTCATCGTTCTTTTCACTATTCACATTTTTTGGGTGTTTTTGGTGTATTTTGTTTTGTTTTTAGTTTATTTTGAAGGTATACATTTATTTATGGATCCAAGAATCAAACAAAGTGATAAACGCTCACAATCAAAGGGAAAAGCATAAGTGGTGGGGAGAGTGATATGGATAAGGATGTAAACTTTAGAGCTCCTTTTCTGATTTATTTGGAAGAAGAAGGAATCTGATTCTAAGCTCTTCACTCTAGGATTGTTAATGCCCCTAGATACTTTTATTTTGACATTTTAGACAATCTAGGGTTGAAAGACAAGGTTGAGACTTCGAGTTATAAAATTCAATGGGACAATTTTACTAATTTTGATTATATTGTATATAAGGAATTAAACCTTAAATTTTGTAATACTTGACAATTAGTGCTGCGAGATTTGACTAAATTTTGGTTTAGATTGAGAGTTCAACCATATCATTTGAATTGTGATGCTTTGGCTAACATTGGTGGACTTCCTTAGTCAAACATAATTAAAAAATATGATGATTTTTTTATTAAGAGGTATTGGAAACTTTTAACGGGGCTAGATAAATTTGATGTTCTAAATGCTCATAATAATACCATTCTTATTCCTGATCATTTGTTATTGCACAATTTTACATGTTAGACTTTTTTGGATAAATCAAAAAGTAAAAAATGATTTGTTAAATAATTATTCATTTTATGGTGCATGGATAATAATGTAAAAGTTTGCACAATCACTCATATTTTTCAATCTATAGCTACTATTCTTAAAAAGAAAAGTAGTCCTCTTAGCTCGGGATATATTGTTGCTGTGTTTGTTGTTTACTATAGTGTTGATGTCGAAGGACTAACCATTGTTTTTCCTAACTTTTTTTAAATCAAATTAAGACAAGCTGAGATCCTAGCGGTTTATCGCATGGAACTTCGAGATATTAATTCCAAAACTTAAGTCACAAGATAGGATAAGCTAGTTTTAGTTCTGCACTAGCACAACAGCAACCTAAGGTCTCAATAAGTGAAGAAACAAAATATGGTGAAAAGTAGAGAAGGTATTCAATTTGGTCTCCAATAATAACAAACCTTTTGAGGAGACGGCGCAAGAATAACAACGACAGTGATGTGATATCAAGAAGGTTTATAATGACTTTGCTACTAAACTTATTCAAATTCCTTCACTAATTCCATCACCAGCTCAATCTCCATAAATGGTTTTGTGCTCTTAACCTTTTCTTTTTGTTATTTCTTGTCATTTTTATTTTCATATATTTGTTATTTGTTTTCTCACATTAAGGAAAATGTGTTGTCCAAGTGTAGGGAAGTTAGTGCATTAGCATGTCATATGTGTGTGAAATTTGCATATCATACAATGTTAGTTTTTGATTAGGTTGACATTGTGTGAACATGTGTTGCATATGTGTGAATTTTGTCAATTTGTAAAGGCATATTTGAACATGGTATTTTAATTTGTAAAGGCATATTTTATGAATTTTATGTTTGAAGTATATTTGTATAAATATGCATGTTAATTAGAATATGAAACCTATTTTGGTCACTTTAGGAAATTAGTTGTATACATTTATATTTATAAGTCAATTGAATGAGTTAGCATCATTAGTAACCTTTCATAAGGATGATTAATTAAAAACAAATAAGGTAGGCTAAGAATGTGATAAAAAATTTTGTTTTAAATAAATTACTATTCTACTAGCCTTTTTTGAAAAAAAATTGGATTACAAATAGAGCTTGTAGCCAGTTAAGGATGTGATATAGTTAAGTAATCGAGGGCATTCAGGCTAGAATGATATCCAACCAAGATAAATAATAAAAATGTGTCTTAGTTGAGTAATTAGGGGACATTTATGACAAGGTGTTTGTTTTCGCGTCAAAAGACTAGGTTAATGTTAAAGAACATTAAAAAAAGGTGTTTCGATAAATAAAACCTACTAATCTTTGAAAATAGCAAAAATTTTCATAAAAGGATACTTTGCAATAATTGTATGTTCGAATGATTACTAATTATAAATGTATGTGCATAAGTGCCTTAGGTGTATGAGTAGGGTGTTAATATTTGATTAATATGTATATTCAATTCAAAGTGCTTAAATATAAAAGGAATAGGTTATTATGATGGCACAATTTAAATGATTGATTTTTACGATTAAATTGATTCCACAATATTTGATGCCATTACCTTATTATCACCAATTATATGAATGTACTCTTATGTGCTTTTGTTTGGTTTGTTTGAGTTGTGTTTTTGTTTTCGCATGAAGACAAGAAAAAGTTTAAGTGTGGGGATGTTGATAGGTATAGTTTATACTATGTTTTGATTGGTGTTTTAGTGTGTTTTTAGGTGATTATTAGATGATTATCATATTTATAGGTTTATAATTGTGTTAATGTGAGTTTTTTTAATGTTTTAAGTGTTTGTACAGTTTAAAACATGATTTCAATCTTGGTTTTATGTTTCTTGAGGTGTTTGATGTGTTTGTTGGTGTTGGAAATTATATAATTAAAGAATAAGGAGGATGGACATGTATGGGGCTGCATAAGCAGGGTCATAATTATGATAGAAAGAAATTTCCTAAAGTCGTGATCATGATAGAGAGAAAATTCAAGTTTCGTGATTGTGATTCCTATGTTACAATCGTGACAAACACTTCCTAGGTGCGAGTTTTTTCATCTATTTTAGGATTTGAGGGCATTTTTAGAACAATTAAAGTGGGAAAACCATAGTTACACTCCCAAGACCTTAATACACTATTTAACAACGTAAAACTCACTAAAAAGGCAATAACCAACACACTAAAGTGGATTAAATGTGGGAGATCAAGAACATTCAAGAATTCCAGTTTTCTAGATGAAGACCTAAATAAAGTTTTTCTTCTTTTCTTTTAGTTATTTCATCAATATTGATGTGTAATTTGAATTTCAAGATGATTAACATGTTTATGAGTTTCTAAATTTCAAATTATGATTTATTTTGAATTTATTTTGTGACTTTAATTATTATTGATTAAATATATATTATAGTGTTTGTGATAATTGTACTTGCTTATACTTGACAATAAATCAAGAGAGCGAGTAAAAAGTAATTTATGTAGCACATTGTAACACTGCTCAAAATAACTAGACCTACAACTCTAGTAGTGGTGAGTTTAGGTCGATCCCATATAGTGTGTGTGTAAAGCTTTTGAAATGAAAATAATCGGTGTTTAGTTTTTTTTGGGGGGAGTGTTGGACTAGTTTAATAACGAAATAAAATAAAACTAAACTAATAAAAAACATTATAGAAAAGATGCAAAAATGATGAAAGTGATGAATTCGTTAGGGATCCGATTCTTTGGTTCAATCTCAGCCTACACCTAATTAGACATATTTCATTGAATTGTTATCTTCATACCTTTGTTTGAACTATTGGTCGTAGATTAATAACAAGCTCTGTTAACACTAGTTTTTCGTTAGGTGATAGTTAATTAAGAAGAGCTCATTAACCTAGTGTTGGGCCCAGGTCATAAGCTTTAATTGCCTGGAAGCCTAGCCAATCACTTTATCTCCTTACATCAACACACACGCCAATCCTTTCCTTGAGGCATCACTATATACTATGTATCCATCAAAGCTCTTCTGACAGTCTTCTGTCCATACAAACTTCTGACTCTTTGTTGTCAATTTGGTGAGTGCGGTTGCTATCATAGAAAAGCCTTCTACAAATCTTCTATAATAACCAAATAAGCCAAAGAAACTCCTCACTTCTATTACATTTTTGGGTGCTTCCCATTTAACTACAGTTTCTATTTTCCTTGGATCCACATGTACTCCTTTTTCTAAAATTACATGTCCAAAAAACAACACTTCCTTTAGCCAAAATTCACATTTATTAAATTTAGCATACAGTTTTTTCTTCCTCAATCTCTCCGAGGTGATCCTTAAGTGCTCTTCCTGCTCCTTATTACTCTTGGAATAAACCAATATATCATCAATAAAGACTATGAAAAATTAGTCTAAGAAATGCTTGAAGATTCTATTCATTAAGTCCACGAAGGCTACAGGGGCATTAATTAATCCAAAGGGCATAACTAAGAACTCAAAATGCCCATATCCTATTATGAAAGCAGTCTTTGACACATCAAACTCCTTTATTCTCAATTAGTGATAACCTGATCTCAAGTCTATCATAGAGAAGACTTTTGCCCTATGCAATTGATCAAACAAATCATCTATGCATGGAAAAGGATATTTATTCTTGACGTTGATATGGTTGAGCTTCCTATATTCCACACACCTCCTCAAGGATCCATCTTTCTTCTTTACAAAAAGAACTATAGCACCTTAAGGCGAAGAGCTAGGCCTAATAAAACCTTTCTCCAATAGCCCTTCTAGCTGCTCTTTAAGCTCCTTTAATTCTGTCGAAGCCATTTTATAAGGCGAAATTGATATTGGTGTCGTGCCTAGAAGAAGCTCTATATTGAACTCGATCTCTCTAGGTGGTGTAGTCTTTGTAATTCTTCTGGCAAGACATCTAGAAATTCCTTGACCATAAGAATATCTTCTAATTTTCCTTCATCTAACTTCGTGTCTACCACATATGCCAAGAATGTTTCACATCCTTTCCTCATCATTTCTCTACTGTTAGAAATGAAATTATTCTAGGTGAGCTTGCTTTCCTGTCTCCTATAAACACCACCCTTTCGCCTTTGTCCAACTTAAACTCTACTGTCTTCTGTTTCCAATTGAAATTGGCATTACATTTTTCTAAAGTATCTGTGCCCAAAATCATATCTAATCTCTTCATCTTCAATGGCTTTAAATTTGCCACTAATTTTACGTCACTAATGTATATTTCACACTCTCAATAAATATGACTAATAATGATATACTGAGCAATTGTGTTACTAACCATCAACGGACTATCTAATGGACTCAAATTTCTATCATGAAAAATCATACTTGACGAAATAAATTATTGGGTAGACCTTGGATAAATTAAAATAATAATATCATCATTAAACAATTTAACCATACCAGTCACAACCTTTGGAACTGCTTCTGCTTCCTCCCTCGTTATTGCGAATACCCTAGCTAGTGCTGGCCCCCTCAATTTTCCTGGAGGATTTACTTTCTTAACTATATTGGAACTGCCCACTTCAGTTGTAGACTTTACTTCCATAGTCTCAGCCCTTTTTGAAGCTTGCATCTGAATTCCCTCTCGTCTGGCATACTATGGACATTCTCTAACCATATGTCCTTTTTCTCTGTAGTTAAAACAAATGCCAGTCAGTTTATAGCACTCCCCTTTATGAAATTTTCCACAATGATTGCATTTGGGAAAGGACGGCTTTTCCCCCTCTCCTCTTCTACTGGCTCCAATTGTAAAGATATGAAAAGAAATAGTTCTCGTCAGTTTAGGCCTACTTGCACCATTGCTCCTAATAACAGACTGTGTGGGGAAGGTCCTGGCACTCCTTTCTAGCATCAAAGCATTGTTACTATCTCCTCTCCTTAACTGTTCTCTTCCTTTCCTCTTTATATTCACTGTGCTCTTTACATTCTCTATGTTCTTAACCCTTAATGCAACTTCTACCAGCTGTTGGAAATCACAAAAATTTTACGACACCACTTTTTCTATGATGGACAAATGCATTCCTGCTTTAAACCTTCGACACTTAGCCTCTTCACTCATCATCATATAAGTTGCATATCAGGACAATATCATGAATTTGTGCTCATATTTACTCACTGTCATCTCCCTTTGGGTAAGACTCAGAAACCCCCTTTGCTTCTGCTAGATATGCACCTTAGATAGATATTTCTTCCTATAAGCTGCTTGGAAATCCTTCCATATCAACACTGGTGGTTTTGTCTAACTTCTTTGTACACTTTTCCACTAATGCAAGGCATCTCCCTATAGCAGACTTGTAGCATACACTACCCTTTCATCATCCTCACAGTCCATCTATTCTAATATTCTTTCTGTCTTTCTCAACCAAGTTTTAGCTTCCTCTAGATCGGTTGTTCCATAAAAGTCCACTATGTCATACTTCCTCAGCTTGTCAAATTGTCTCCCTTTCTTAGCTGGGGCTATAGTAGAAGTTGATGGCATCTAGCCCATGGCCTGGACAAAAACCTGAGCAAAGGCTTAGAACAACCTAGGATCAAAAGGATTAGGCATTTACTCAAGAGGAAGAGATGACTCGAGCATTTGTGATCGAAAGGGCTCACTATCGTACCCTACGGTCGCCTCAGCAATCGTTAGGGCTCTCGACTCATCAGTACCCTCCTCCCTTGGTGGAGAATTAGGTGCAACAGATTCTTGCAAAACTCCTCCTGTACTTCTACGAGGTGGCATTTTACTCCTTCAATTTATATATTAACAATTAGCTTACATTTCATTTTAATATTATTTCCTACATGTATGTATGATATGCATGTCACTCAATGCAATCAATCAATTCAATAATGCAAACAATTTATTCATCAATGCAAACATTTTACCACACATCATAATAATTCATAGTATAACATATTCTACCCTTAGGAATCCTTAAAAAATGTAGGCTTTGATACCAAAGATGTTAGGACTGGGTCTCGAGACTTAGTTTATGGCCTCATTACGAGACGACTGGTTGAAGATTAAGTGAGAAAAGAAAATAAAATAACAAAAAGAAGTCAAAAAGTCACGGATTGTGACTAAGAAAATTTCACCTGATAAATAAAAAGTCACAGTCGTGATTATCAAAAGGATTTACGAGAGGACTGGGTGATGATCAAGTGAGAAAAGAAAATAAAATAACAAAAAGAAGTAAAAAAATCATAGATTATGATTAAGAAAATTTCACATGATAAATAAAAAGTCACGGTCTTGACTAAGAGGAGTCACGACCGTGATTATCAAAAGTATTTAAGGTCACGATCGTGACTATAAGGAGTCATGGTCGTGTATTAGAGAAGTCACGGTCGTGACTTCTTAAGTCATGGTCGTGCCTCATAAGAAAAGGGGCGTGCAAGATCATGCACAAGCACGATCGTGTGCTCTGTGCGAAAATCCAGCTTAGTCACGATCGTTCTTGTTCATGATCATCTCCATTTAAAATGTAGTTGGTCAAGATCATGCGTATGCACGATTGTGCACCCTTGAAAATATCTCAGACATGATCGTGCACTCTGACTGTGCACTCCAACTTTTAATAATCATAACTCTCTAATCTGATATCCAAAAGTTACTAACTTTATGTCGTTGAAAAGCTAAGAGAATAAGCTACAACTTTTATGAAGTAAACTTTATCTAATTCTACCTAGATCAATACAATTTATTTGTCGAATTCATAATGTAATTTCTTCCCCCCTTTTTCTTTACTGCCTATATAAACTTTTATACATTTTTCGAAAGACTCGAATCCAACAAACACTTTACATACTCACAAAACACCTAACATATCACACTCCAAACAAAGCAATATACTTAAGAAAAATATATCCAATGTCCATAAGACAATGTACAATTTTATTCCTAGTCAAAATTAACAACTTAACAGAGAAGAGAATTTGAACATGTTTAAAAGAGAAATCCTTCAATTCTTCTTCCATTTCTCAATCAAAACAAAGTTTCAATTCTCAAATAATGCATAGTTTATACATAACTTTAATTACATATCAAGAGTCGAAACAATATCATAATCCAAAAATACAACATGAATGCTCATGCTTTATATGCTTGCAAAGCTACCAAATGTGTTCGAACTAACTTAGTTACAAAAGATAAGTTTCTTAGAGACTGTTGAATTTTGCAAAGTTTAATGATCCACTTATTCTGCAACTGAGGAGCAGAAATAATGGGGTGAGCTGCGAAGCTTAGTGGCTAATACATTTATAGTCACTAGTGACGAATCATATTTATAACCAAGCATAGACATATTTTTTATCACATTTGAATCTAACAATAAGATTATTAATAGTTCAAGCTTACAAACAAACATGGTATCACATAAATTAAATCATGTATTTTTCAATCATCAAAACATAGCATTTCATTGCATCACATGCTCAACAATTCAAAGTGAAATGCATATATATAATGGCTTGAGAGAATCCTAAGGAACGAAAAGACGAAATCGAAGTTTACACCATGTATGAAATGAGTCCGCTTTTTAGGAGCTCATATGCCACATGTAGGCAGCCAGGTGAAGGCCTTAAGTCAACATGTACGTGACAAACGAATGGTATCTCTCTTGCCCAAACACAAACAAATTTTGATGATCACACATTTCATCACATATTTATACTTTCATGCTTCTTGGACTTTTCTATTTTTCATCAATACAGATTGCAGTAAAATCTTTCAAGCATAACAAAATAACAAATCACAGTGCACTTTTCCCATATTCACAATGATTCAAAGACAAGCATTTAAGCACCCAAACATGTAATAAATCAACCCATCATCACAATAACCATAAACATATTACCCACATAATTAATAACAACTCCAACTTAAGTTCTCCTTTCCTCTTGCTCTTGCTCTTGGATTTGATTTTTTTGACTCCCTTCAAACAAACAAACTTTCATTAAACCAATATACTATAGAAAATCCCTAAAGCTTTAATATCCAAAAGTAAGCTTAGACTTAACCTACTCATGATTTATCTAAGTTAGAATAACTAAGATGTAGCAGCTTGGAAAATTTTCCATATCAGCACTAGTGGTTTTATCTGATTTTTTTGTATTCTTTCCCACCGATGCAAGGTATCTCCCTGTAGCAAACTTGTAGCATACATTACCCTTTCATCATCCTCACAATCCATCTATTCTAATATTCTTTCTGTCTTTCTCAACTAAGTTTCAACTTCCTCTAGATCAGTTGTTCCATAAAAGTCCACTGCGCCATATTTCCTTAGCTTGTCAAGTTGTCTCCCTTTCTTAGCTGGGGCTAGGGTAGAAGTTGATGGCATCTGGCCCATGGCCTAGACAAAAGCCTAAGCAAAGGCTTAGAATAGTTTAGGATCAAAAGGATTAGGCACTTGCTCAAGTGGAAGAGATGACTAGAGCATTTATGATCGAAAGCGCTTACTATCTTGCCCTACGGTCATCTCAACAATCACTGTGGCTCTCGACTCATCAGTACCCTCCTCTCTTGGTGGAGAATGAAGTGCAACAGATCCTTGCAAAACTCCTCGTATCCTTTTATGGGTTAATTTACATATTAACAATTAGCTTACAATTAATTTTAATCTTATTTCCTACACGTATGCATGATATACATGTCACTCAATGCAATCAATCAATTTAACAATGCAAACAATTTATTCAGCAATGCAAACATTTTATCACACATCATAATAATTCATAGTATAACATATTATGAGCCTAGGAATCCTTGAAAATTGTGGGCTCTAATACCAAAGATGTTGAGCTTAGGTCTCGGAACTTAACTTGTGGCCTCATTACGAGAGGACTGGGTGAAGATCAAATGAGAAAAGATTTTAAAAAGAAAATAAAATAACAAAATTAAGTTAAAAAGTCATGGATTATAACTAAGAAAATTACACTTGATAAATAAAAAGCCACAATTATGACTAAGAGTAGTTATGGTCATGATTATCAGAAGGATTTAAGGTCACGGGAGAAAGCTTTAAGTCAATATGCATATGACGAATGAAATTGTATCTCTCTTTCCCACACACAAGCAAATTTCGATGCTCACACATTTCATCACATATTCATACTTTCATGCTTCTTGGACTTTTCTATTTTTCATCAATACAAATTACAGTAAAATCTTTCAAGCATAACAAGATAACAAATCACAGTGCATTTTTCCCACATTCACAATGATTCAAAGACAAGCATTTAAGCACAAAAACTTGTAAAAATTCAGCCCATTGTCACAATAATCATAAACATATTACCCCACCTAATTAACAATAACTCCAACTCAAGTTTGCCTTTCCTCTTGCTCCTAGATTTGATTTTCTTGATTCCCTTCAAACAAACAAACTTTCATTCAACTAATATACTATAGAAAATCCTTAAAGCTCTGATATCCAAAAATAAGCTTAGACTTAATCTACTTATGATTTATCTAAGTTACAATAATTATGATCTAGTTGAAAATCTGTGAAAATCTAAGAAAATGGATTTCTTGGTTCTCTTCTTTCTCCTTTTATATTTAGCACACAAAAACTCATTTTCTCTAATTCCTTCTACCAAAGCAAGAAGAATAGATAGAGAATACCTAAAAACTCAATTGAATCTTTTCCTTCTTCTTTCTTTTTTTTTCTTTCCTTCTTCTTCTCTTTATGTTTCGATTCCTACTTCTCTTTTTCTAGTTTCTTCTAGGTTTTTCCTTCTCTCTTTCTTACTCTTTCTTACTTCTCTACTAAGACTCTCCACTCTTTCTCATTTCTTTTCTTATTAATTTAAGACAACTTTTGTCTTTCCAAGCTTACTCTTCCATGTTTAATCTATTGCCTTCTAACTCCTTAACTTAATTCTAACATTTCTATTAATACACGGAAACACATAATTTAATAAAAATTTTCTTGGCAAAGTGAGGGAAGTCACAATTATGACTTCTCAAGTCACAACCGTGAAAACTAGGGAAAGTCACGGTGCGGGGTTCAATACCTAGAAAAAGCTCTCTAAATTTAATCAGACAGTCGCCTTGCGAGTGAGAAAAACATACCAAATATAAGCAATAATGACACAATCTCAAATTACTTAACCTAAGTTATTTTATTCCTAATGATATAATACCA
Organism: Erythroxylum urbanii; assembly: GCA_027568935.1. NCBI lineage: Eukaryota > Viridiplantae > Streptophyta > Magnoliopsida > Malpighiales > Erythroxylaceae > Erythroxylum > Erythroxylum urbanii. Next base: position 3,512 of record JAOQML010134305.1, on the reverse strand, counting down.
TTAGTTGCTAAAAATGAATTCAAACATAATTATTAAGTGTCGTATTTAAAGTTCTACTAATGGGTTCTTATGAAAAACAATCCAATAAAGCATCAAAATCATTCCTACATAATACCAAATCCATAAATAATCCGTAAATAATCCGTAAAGAGAGTAAGAATAACAAACACAATGAAAAATATGCTTAATCGGGTTATTCAGTACCTCTAAACTTGCGTCAAAAAGCTATCCCTCTATGAATCTCCAAAGGGTGAGAGTTTTTTCTCTCTTCATTCTCCCGAAACCTCAAAACTGAGACCTCACCCTTTCTCTAAATGAAACATGTCTTCTACCTTCACATTCTATCATTTTATACCAAAAAGTAGGGTTAAAATGGGACAAGTGGCCATTTCTTATAGGCATGAGAGATGTCTCATGCCTCTGACGCTTCCATACATAGTCGTCAGCCATGTTCCAAACTCTTCATACCCTTTATTTTATGTATTTTCTTGTCTTCTCTTGCTCTGACCCATCTCATTCTTGCTTTAGACTCACGTTAGCTCCTTCACTTCCAAATTATACCTAAAACCAAATATAAACTAAAGTGAATGTCTTAAGCATTTCTTAACATAAATCATTAAGTGTTTTGAAACAAATGTATAATTAATTAAGCACATATCAGTAATCATATTAGATTATGCAATGAGAGTTAGCAATTCAATAGTCCCAAAATTACCAAATCAACAATCATTCGAAGAGAGATCTTGTGTGAGAAATTGATTATCCAATAGATAACTTCAGATCTAATAAAAAAATTAGGGAAAGTTTTGTTAATCAAGAGGTTGCAAATATGAAATTTTGGGATTCAATTAAGTTTAATTGATTAGGTCTTAAGAGAGAGAAATATATATCTTGGGAAATATAGGATCAACACATAATTGGATCAGCAATATTTAAGGGGAAAAAATAAAGAAAAAATAAGTCATAAGCATTCATCCTTAACCAAACCCTATATTAATTAGCAGCTCTTTTTGCTTTGTTTTATTATTTTTTTCAATTTTTATTATTTACATTTTAAAAAACAATTTCTTACTAATTTAGACAAAGTTAGGTTTGGATTGGTTCTTGCATAATCCTACTGAGAATGATATCTTTCGATATTACAAGATACGATCTGTATACTTGCAAGTATTGAGAGTTTTAATATATATATATATATATATAACTTACTCCACAAAGGCTTCTTGTGTTGGATTAATCACCTTTAAAGCTACTTTCAACCTATTAGGAAAGAGATTATCTATCATTTTGTAAGTTGCATTGCAACATGGGATTGGCCTGTAGTCCACCATTGAGGAAGGATTACGTTTCTTTAGAACTAAACAGATATATGTGTGATTTAGTTCCTTCAACAGTTTGCAAGAAGAAAAGAATTCTTGAAGTACTTTTATGAACAATTTGCCTATGATCTGCCAAGTTTTTTGAAAGAACCAAACAATGAATCCATCTGGCCCAGGCATTTTAAAAGGGTGCAAACTGAACAACACTTCTTTGATTTTCTTATTTGTGAATGGTGATGTTAGTATCTCCTTAATGTCTTACTTTAATGAAAAATCAAATATTATTTTTATACCGTCAACATGAGGCAGATCCTCAGCTATTCCCATTAACTACAAAAAATAATCTCTAGTGAGTTTTAATAAGAAAGGTTGATAAGTGAATAAGATACCATTGTTGTATTTAAGTTATGCAATCTTATTTAAGTTTCTTCTTGTTATAAAAGAGGCATGAAAAAGTTTCTTATTTAAATCCCCATCCCTTAACAATCTATTCAAGCTTTCTATTTTAGAAAAAAAGTACTACAAGTTAAGTGCCTACTGATGTTCTCTAAGTCTCTGAGTCATTAAGATTGTGTCATTCTAACTTTAAAATTTATAGGCCTTGAAATATCGCAAGCGCACGGGTCATGATTGTAGTATAAGAGGTTTCAATCCTACAAGGAGGGGGACTAAACTAATTCTATGTTATCTAAGGCTAAAAAGATATGAAACTAAAAATAAACAATGTAATGGGAAGTAAATATGAGAATTGAATTCAACCAATTAAATCGGAAGTCAAACATAAAGGGATTAACAATTGAGCAACAAGCACGCACAATGAAAATTAACCAATGAATTTACCAAGTTATGAGAAAAGGAATTTTATCTATCAATAACGCTACCCTAGTTGATTATGTGTTAATGGGGGGTCAGTTTTGGACAATCCTAGGGTTGATTTCTCTCTCTCGAGTTATAATCATTAAACCCTAATTGGATTATGAAATTAGTAATCTCTCAATTCAAAAATTATCCAAAACCTATTTAGATCTGAAGCACTCTAACAAACTATCAGGACATCGCATGGGATCTCTTATTACCAATATGATTTTCACGGTTTTTATTAAATCGCCTAACTCTCATTAATCTGATTTAATCATTTTTCATTCAGTTTACCCTCTCAATTTATTACCGAATTATGTAATAACGCAATCAAATTACGACATTCACTTAATAAACACAATCGACTAAATTATCATTAAATTAAAATAAAATCCCCAAGAAGAGTTAGAACATCATCAACATTCTATCATCTATCATCATACAATCCATCCCAATTTTATATATGAATAAAATTGAAACTAAAAAGAAATAGAAACTTAGAATGGGCGATCTGGGAAGGCAGTAGCATCGAGAAACCTCTTGATCCAATAATCATGTTTAGACCACTTCTTCCTCCTCTTTCTTCCTCTTCCTCCTCTCTTTCTCTCTTATTCCAATAATGGTTGCACGAAAAAGCTCCCCATTTTTTTCTTCACTTCTTATTCTTTAAATAGTATTTAATGTTTTTGGTAACATTAAGATTTTTTCAGGTCTGAAAGGTCAAAAAGTCCCTCGAAACATGAAGTTTGTAAGTTTTTGCGCGACTGCTCGATGCAGGCCACGATTGTGGCTCATATCTGAGTCTTTTGTCACGATTGTGGCATACATGCCACAATCATAGGCCATTCCTGGAGTTTCGGTCACGATCATGTCCTGATGGGCCACAATTATGGGTCGTTGTTTTGACACGAGTGTTTTCTGAAGCTCCTCCGTTCTTCGCTATTAACCCTAAAACAATAACAAACACATCAAGGAACCTTAAAAACATAATACTTAAGACAAAAGCTTGTACTAACCCTTAGAACACTCAAAACAAAAATAATTAACAAACTAACACAATTCTAACTAAAACACATACTAAATGATTGAATTAACGGCTAAACACATATCAAACTATGCCCTAAAATACAATGCAATTTACACTTATCACTATATTATCTTTAATTGGTTATTATAGGGAAAGTTATAACACTTAATATGAGCTTCTCTTAGCTTTAGTTTGGTCTCTATGATCTGCCTAGTATGAGAATTAATGAAGGATTCAAGAGCTTGCTTAACCATCCTCAGTTTTTGCATCAGGTATTAGGATTTATAGCCATTAACGTATAAATCCAA
>JAOQML010134293.1:0-16620 GCA_027568935.1 Erythroxylum urbanii | reverse complement strand
TGTCATTGTTCCATCATCTACCCGAATTGTAAGGGTGACAACTGCTTCTATCGACTACAAGATTACAGTCATGTGACTATACCTTAATTCACGGGTTTTTTCACATATTTCCTTGCTCAAATTATTATCTGCAGCACTGTTAAGCTAAGAAAACAGAAGATTGGATTTAGCCATGGTATCAAAAACTCGATGTCTTTTCTTCTAAATTCAACATAAAGGTTGAGATGCAAACGTGACACCAAATAGATATTAGCAAATATATAAAATCAATTAAATTAATCTCACACAAAACTTAAGCTATTATGGTTGGAATGGTCGCTTAACAATAGAAACCTAATTCTTGAGAAGACTTGGGCTACAATACAGCTTGCCCATCGTTAGCAAGACTGGAGTTGGTAAAGCAGTCACTTGTCGTTCAAACCAATCAAAAAGTTATTATCTTCCGTCTCTATAAACACTACGTGGTAGAAATAGAAAACTGAATTACATTTGCATAGGAAATAGAAAGGACATGAATAGTATGCAAGTTTTATAACTAATGTTACATAGCATCCATCTCAATGTCTGGTGAAACATAGTAATTTAATTTTTTCCCAAGAAGGTCATCAGTGAGATGAATCTAACAATTTTGTCAGTGCTCAGTGGAACTTAAATATAACACTTACAGAAGAAGTAGCTAAAATAAAAAAGTATCAAATATTACAGAGGTTCCAAGAAGAGCTTATCAGAATGGAAATTCAATAAGTCTTGCTTCCAATCCAGTAAATATCCAATCTCTGCTTCTCAACTCTTTTGCTAATAAATATTCGTTTAGCTACATAAGAAAATAATTAAAAGACTATCACATGATGCAAATGATCATTACAGCATGAGAAAGTTCACAATGTACATGGATCAGGATTTGATACATATATGATTTCAATTATAATGGTCACTTCATGAATGATTTAAATAAATTATTGAATCTATGGCCCTATGAGATTCATTTTTAACTTCAGATTGAACCCAATATTGTCGACCCAGGAATTTAACATTGACCTTATTTTAAATTGTGATCTACCTGTCACAGACAACAATCCTCTCGTAGAAGCAAACAGAAATTCACAGGGAGAAACATATTACCTGCAGTTCAAGAGATGGCTGAACAATCTTATCAAGGTTCTTTGGCTGCAGGTTGTGCCTTTCAATAACCTGCTTCACACTTTAATAACAATAGGTTGGCCATTATTCTTCTGATTATCTTCTACAGTATGGTTTTTTTTTTTCCCCAAGAAAATAAGTTGAAAAGGAAGATGAATTATAGGTATCTATTGGCTACAAAGATTACGCACATTTCCACTAATACTTTAATATGTTTAACACTTTACCCTCTTCAGCCCGTGTACATGCATTCTGTTTTAGACTTAGTCTATGAATCTTGCGTGGTTCTTTCATGAAACCCTAACCTACTTTATGTGAATGACTTCTATATTAGGTGTTAATATATTACACCCCTAATATCTATTAAAAGGATGATTCTATGGACCAATCATATAAGATAAAGAGAACCAAAATCTCAAGCCTAGACATTTAAGATTCTAATCATTATTGGTGATTAGAATCTTAAAACTTTTTCGATTGCCCCTGAAATTGGAGTTTCTTTGATAAAGCTTTAGGTTTAGGTTTGTTGTTCTCATTCTGGCCCTACTTCATCACACTTTGGGCTTTTAGAGCTTTGGGTGTTATTACTTGGTATCCAAATACAAGCTAATTCTTATAACTGGACTTGCCTCTCTTGCTATTGTAAATGGTATACATACAAGTCAAAACAAAGATACTATGAAGTCATAGTCTTTACAATCACAATCACCAGCAATTTAGGGGATACGATCCGGAACTTCTGAGGACGATAAATTAGTGGTTGAAAAAGTAGATTTTTCCAAAAACACAAAATATTACTCTCAACTAAAACTTATAAGTATCATGTTAAAGTTACGAAGATAGGGAACATTGCAAATATCTCTTAGTATTCTTGTTAAATTGCAACTAGTTTACTCACTAGAATTGCCCAATTTTAAACTTAATATTTGATCTTTTGATAACAACCTAATTCATACTTATATAAACCACATATGTGTCCATTTGTTTAGTACACCCTTATCTTGAGCCTGGGTTTTTAATCGCTTCAAGAAAGAAACTCATCAGCACACATCTTTGATGAAGTTGTGATATTCTACCTCATTGGGCTCAAAGCCTATGACACTACAAGAAAATAGTAAATTCGTCAAGTAATAAGAGCGATTATGATACTCTTTCTTCCACATGAAAACGAAATTAAAATACATATCCTCTTAATTGCCTAAAATCTCTCATTAGTTACTTTTCTCTTAAAACCAAAATTTGGAAACATATGTTCATCAAAAGTCAAAATTAGTTTTGGTATATGAATTTGAAAAACAGTTTGGTTCCATAGTTTCTCATAACATGGAAGGCCTCACTAAGGTTCTATCATATAAAACCACAATACCGATGGAACATAAAACCAAGAATTGATATAGCTATATACTTGGTTAATTATCCTAGATAATAATATACCGTGCTCATATGAACTAATTGTCAATTTTCTCCTATATCCTAGAAGGAATTCCAAGATTATACGCATATAATGTCGTTTGAATTTTATCAACTTACTAAACTATACATTGCTCTAAAATACCTTTCACTAATGAGTATTCGGTTCTCAACTCTATATATATATAATAGAGAGAGAGAGATTATGTGATGTTAAAAAAAATGTTAATGGCGATGAAATGTTGGAATGAACAAAAAGGGTTCTTAACATATATGCATATGAATGTTAATGCCCATAAAAGTATAAAAGATGATGTCTAGAGCTTATATCTACTTTTTCATGTTTGTGTTACACACTTCAGACATGACTGATCTTGGTTCTATATACAATTGTAGAATCCGGTAGTTATCAGCTAGAGTAGGCTACCTTATTATTTTAAGCATATACATAGATACGTATATATATAACTGGATTTCTTATGTAGTGCCTATTCTGTCAAGGTGTATGTATCACATGAAACACTTTTTTCATCTTATACGTGATATTTACTTAGCATACTTATGAAATTATTTAGTTACGTTGCAAGCACATCTAATTAATATTTTGTGAGAATAAGCTAAACTATAAGTTACAAGTTTAAAATAAACAGTCTGGCAACATAAAGAGCAAAGTTACTACTATCAACTAGTATAACTCACTCGAGTGAGCAAGAAATCACTTGATAGAAAAGGATTCACTGCTTTTATCTGTTTCTTACATAAAATCAATGGAAATTATAATAATCTCTCTCAACTATAACGTTGAACTAACAGCAAAGGCACTTGTAGCTACTGACGTCGCAGATACTAGTAGCTATACTGACATCAAACACCGTATACACTTGGTACATATATACAGTCTCTCTGACATAAGAAATTGTATGACATGTTTTTTCTTCTTTTCACAATTTTATTTGCTTTGAAAGAAACCAATTGATGAGTTGCTGACTAGAACCCGTTGTTGGAAAGATTGATTCAAAGTTATTGAAGATTTTTGTTTAAAGATAAGATATTGTTAAAGATAAAATTTTATCTATTAAGATAAAGTTATTATCTAGTTAGGATTTAAATTTTTGAATTTGATTTGTTTTATCTTGATTTTAGCTAAGTTTGGTATTTCATAGCCTATATATTTAGGCTTTCAGCGTCAATGTAAGTGGAACCAAGTAATAAATTGTCTCTTGCATTATCTTTCCTATTCTTCTATATTTTTGTGAGTTTCTGGTTCTTCAAAAAATCTCAACACCCGTTAAGTCACCAATTATCACATGGTCTCATATGGATCCTAACTAAAGAAGGACATGATCAATTAATTAATAATGAAAAGCAATATTCTTGGAGAGATAAGCAAATGAAAATGAGAATTATAATGGGTAAGAAAAGGAACCTTGAGCTTGAGTACTCAAAGAGCTTCCCAGTTGCAGAAAACACTATCAGAGCAATCTCAGCATCACAGAGCGTTGAGAGCTCAGAAGCCTTCTTGAAAAGCCCTCTCCTCCTCTTTGAAAATGTCACTTGCCTTGCTGTTATGTTCTCTATCTTCTTGATTTGGATTTTCTGCCTCGTCATTATTCCCTATAAAAAGTCACTATATGTATGAAAATTAAACTGGAAATTAAACTGGAATTTCGTAGAGGAGGAACGAGAGATACAATATTGGATTTGAGAATTTGCTGTGGACTGATCAATAAAACCAAAATGAGTTTTTCTTAACAAGAATCAACCAAGGGAATGCTAATGATCAGTGACTTGGTGACATAAAACAAGTGTGCTTGTGTGTTTTACCGCATAAGACTGATTCTCCATATTTACTTTAAGGTGTGTAGAGATTGAAAGAGTCATGAATCGGATCAAGAAGAGTAAGCGATTCAACTATATATTTTGTCTAGAATCACAAGGATGAACTTGGCAAAACCAACCCAGAATCAATCTAGGTTTTCCCATGTCAAATTTTCTTGAAGAAGAAATCTAATTTATCTCAAATTTCCCAGACCATCTTTAAACTTTTAAAGGAAGAGAGAATAGGGACAGAATGGTTACACTGTCTGAATATTAATAAACAGTTGAAACAAAACCAACAACGAAGATTACTGGATTTTGTCTCAGAAACTGAGAGCGGATCTCAGCGCCAAGGATTCGATAGATCAAACTGTCAACAATGAGAATCAAAGAGCTTCGAAACTATTTGATTCAAGGGAAGGTGAAAAACAAGTGCACCATAGAGAAACAGCTTACCTTTATCTGGAAGCTGCATGAAATTTTCTCTTAACTTAATCAGAAAGTGATAGAGTTTAATAAACGGATGAGGAAGACAAAAATAAATATACCAGTTGGCGAATATTACTGCAAAAGAGAGATGTAAAAGAAATCCCCATCAATGATCATATAATAAAACTAGTACACATAACAAAGTATTGGATGAGAAGAGAAAATTAGGAGACTTGCTAAATCAAGCTAAGAATCTGAAGATGATTATGGAAAGAAAAGTTACCCAAAATAGAACATAAAAACAAGAATCTTGAAACCAACCCTAGATAGAGAGAAACACTAAAGAGCAAAGAGCTGAAGTGGGTTAATAAAGTTGGAAGCTGAAGAGAGAATAATTAAGCGATATAGAACCTATCTCTGCTTACCAATCCAAGCTCAGGAAAATTACAAGGAGGGCATCAGCACAGGCCACCTAGGTTTATCAACTCTTTTTACTTTGTTTCCTTTTTAAGATGCCTTTTTTTTTTGGTGCTCATGGCAGTTTCACACAGAGACCAGAAGAAAGTCACCGACAATATTCAGACAAGAGATTTTAGAGACAGAGAGACAAAGAAAGACTTCTTATCTTAACCTAGCTGGATGGAAAAGAAGGAAAGATTCCATTTATGAAGAAGAAAAGGAGTGGCTCTGTGAGGTCTTTTCACAATTTGTTTGAGTAGATATACATGCGCAATAAGGTAAAAAGAGGAAGGTAAAGTGGAGTTTTCATGTGCTTCTGGGCGGAGCTAGGCACAAACTAAGACAAGCTTGTTTATTTTTCAAGTCAAATACATAGTTTTATGTGTTTTGGTTTACACGGGAAAGTTATTTCCGTACAAGAAGCCACCCCCACTCTGTGGACAGATATTAATGCACGAGTTGTACCCTCGTACCAATCATCTCCAATATGCAGTCAATTCTTCGGTTATGTACGTATACATGTTAGCGGCTTAGCTTCATCTTTTCTTTCTTCGGTTTGAGGGCTTTTTGTCTGAATACTCAAACTTCGGGTCGTGTAAAATAGTTATTTTTCGCCTAAATAATTTGAGTTTATTAATAACAGTAGTATTATTTCTTGATAACATCTATTTAAATATCAAGATATGGATGAAACACCTTGGTTCTAATTATATCTATATATAGTTATGATGTAATAAACAAGAGAAACAAAAATAATTCTAATTTAAGAATTATAAGATAAAATTAAAAAAGAAAATAAATTCTATTGATGAAGAATTATGTTAATCTCTCTCGGAAGTTGTTTAAATAGTTTATAAATCCTAATTCAACATAGGAAAAATTCTAATAAAAAAATACTCTGATTCATCTTGGGAATGCTTTTAAAAGAAATAAGAAACTCTAATTCATCTTAAGAAGATGTCTAAAAGAAATTGCAAACTATAATTTATCTAAAGAAGACTTCTAGACAAAATAAGAAAAGAATCAAAGAGATTGAGTAAAGTTTGAAATAAGAAACAAATAAAATAAAATAAAAAATTATTTAAAAATTCTCAAAAAAGCATGTTAGATAAGGCGTGATCACGTGCTAGTCAATATTCAATTATGCCTAATCAGAAAGAAATCTAGAGAAGAATTTTAGATAAGGTGTAATTACGTGCTAGCGCCCAATGTACCATTCTGTCCAAAGAGAAAGAAATGCAGAGATTAATGTTAGACAAGGCGAGATCACGTGCTAGTGAATATTTCATTCAATTCAAGAATTGAAATGCCTCATAATTCACTCTCACTTGAGAACTCGATCGTGAGTAATTGTCAATATATCTAAGCTTTGTATTATGAAAGTAAGGCGAAAGATTAGCAACATTGAAAGTTGGAGAGATATTTCTCATCCATAAAGGTAGTTCAACAATGTAAGCATTATTATTAATTTTTCTTTTAATTCAAAACAGACCATATTTCTTTTATTGTAGGTTATGATGAGCTCCAACCATTTGATTTTTGCTTAAGAAAACCATAACTTACCTCCAACATTAAATGCTTAAGCTCTCCTATGTAGATCAACCTTAGCTTGGTACTTCTTATTAGCTCTTTCAATCTTTTTTGTCATCTCCACTTGAATCTCTTGTGCCTCTTTGGCTAACTTCGTAGGACTAGGAGAAATGTTAGAAGATGTTGACAATATAAAAAGATCAAGAGCATGATTATGTACATCTATGTAAAGCAAAGAAAATGATGATCGACCTATGGCACTATGAGCTATATTGTTATAGGCAAATTCAATTTGTACAATCAAGAAATCTAAAATTTTTAGTTTGTCAGGAATATACATCTTACCAAATTGTCCAAGGTCTATTTCACTAACTCTATTTAATCATTTATTTTTGTGCTATTATATTTAAGAAAAGAATCAAATAACCCTCATATGGTTCCCCAAAAGTGACAAAAAAATTTGTTGTCACAATCAAAAGTGATAGATTTACGAATATCATAGAGTCACAACACTTCTCTAAAGAATACCTTGGCAACCGCTGTAGCATCTGCCATCTTCTTACAAGGGATAAATTATGTCATTTTAGAAAACCTTTTCATAACCACAAAGATAGAATCTATACCCGTAACATACCACTCCCATAGAGCATAAGCCTGAACATACCAGAGGATATTCGAGAACCTACTCTATAAAAATGATACATTAGGACAATCAAACTAACTCATTAAAGGCATCAAACATATCATAAGTATTTTAAATATTCATTTCTTCCCATTTCATCATGGCCTCAACTTTCTTTGAGTCTACTTGTATACCCTGCCAAACACAATATGACCCAAGAACACCATTTGATCAAGCTAGAATTCACACTTACTGAAGTTGGAGTACAGTTGCTTCTCTCTCATTATCTTTAAAATTAACCTCAAATGCTCATAATGTTCCTCTCTACTCCTCGAATACACCAAGATATGGTCTATGAATACAATAACAAAGTGATCTAAGTAAGGTCGGAATACTTTATTGATCAATGCCATAAAAGAAGCCGGAGCATTCATCAATCTAAAAGGCATCATCAAAAATTTGAAGTGCCCATAGCTGGTTCTAAATGCATTCTTTGATACATCAGCTTCTGCTATTTTCAATTGATAATACCCTGACCTCAAATCTAGTGTAGTAAACATCTGAGCATCCTGTAACTGATCGAGTAAATTATCTATTCTCAGTACAAGATATTTATTCTTCACCGTTACTTGATTTAATTGCCTGTAATCAATGCACAATTTCAAAGTCTCATCCTTATTCTTCACAAATAAAACTGGAGCTCCCCAAGGTGACACATTGGGTTTCATAAAATCTTTATCTAGCAACTCCTACAACTGAGTCTTAAGTTCTTTAAGTTTCACAGATGTCATCCTATAAGGAGGAATAGATATAGGAGCAGTACCTGGGAAAAGGTCAATGGTGAACTCTGTTTTTCTATTCGCTGGTAATCCCGATAATTTATTGGGAAAAACATCTAGAAAATTCCTAACAATAGGAACATCTTGTAATGTCTACTAAACTCAGGTATCGGTCAAATAGGCAAAAAAGGTCTTATATCCACTTCGAATCAGGACTGAGATCAATGAGAACCCCTCAACAAACCTCCTGTAATAACCTACTAGCCCAAGAAAACTCTAAATCTCTGACATATTTCTAAATGTTTCACACCAGGGGTTATGGTGTGTTTTGATGCTGTATAGTAAAGTAATTGCTTATGCTTCGAGACAGTTAAAGCCTCATGAGTTCAATTATCCAGTTCACGATTTAGATTTTACTGCAGTAGTGTTTACTTTGAAAATTTAGAGACATTATTTATATGGCAAAAAGTTTCAGATTTTTACAGATCATCAAAGTTTGAGATATCTGTTGAGTTAAAAGGAACTTAATATGAGACAGAGGAGGTGAATTGAGTTACTTAAGGATTATGATTGCACGATAGGGTATCATCCAGGTAAGGCTAATGTTGTAGCTGATGCATTAAGCAGGAAATCTAATAGTAGTATAGCACAAATTCAAGCATCGAGGTTACCAAATCTAGTTCAAGTGAGAGCACTAAATGTTGAGCTAAATTTCAGAAAGAATGAAGCATTATTAGCTACGTTGAAGCTTAGAACAGTATTACATGAAAGGATCAGAATAGCTCAAAGCAAAAACCCAGAAGTAGTGAAGATTGTAGAGAAGTTAAAACAGAATTTGAGTTCTGAGTTTGAGTTGAGAAATGATACATTATGGTTGAATCAGATATTATGTGTACCAGATTTGAGAAAGGAAATTTTGGAGGAACTATACATATCAGCCTATGCTATACGTCCTGGTACTAAAAAGATGTACAATACTCTGAAACAATATTTTTGGTGGCCAGGGATGAAGAAGCAAGTGGTTGAGTATATTGCCAGGTGTTTGACATGCCAATAAGTTAAGGCAGAGCATCAGGCACCAGTTGAGAAATTGCAGCCATTACCTATTCTAGAGTAGAAATGAGAGAGGATTACAATGGATTTTATTATGGGTTTATTGAGAACTCTGAGGCAGCATGATGCCATATGGGTTATTGATGACAGATTAACAAAATCATCTCATTTCTTACCTATTAGAGAGAATAACACACTAGATCAGTTAGCTCAGAGATATGTAAATGAGATAGTGAGGTTACATGGGGTCCCAGTGTCTATTGTATCATATTGAGATCCCAGATTTACTTCTAGATTTTAGGGCAGCCTATAGACAACATTGGGTACAAAGTTGAATTTAATACAACATTTTATCCTCAGACAGATGACCAGAGTGAGAGGACTATTCAGACTGTTGAGGATATGCTTAGGGCTTGTGTTTTGGAGTTTCAAGGAGCATAGGATGAGCATGTAGCTCTCATTGAATTTGCATACAATAATCATTATCATAGTAGTATTGGTATGGCTCCATATGAGGCGTTATATGGCAGAAAGTGTCGAGCACCTTTGTATTGGGATAAAAAAGGCCTAAAGTTGATTCAAGATACCGTTGATAAGGTAAAATTGATCCACAGTAGGATTAAAGCAGCTCAAGATAGACTAAAATGTTGTATAGATCAGCATCGAAGAGATATAGAGTACCAAGTAGGAGACAAGGTATTTTTGAGAGTGTCGCCCTGGCGAGGAGTGCTAAGGTTAGGTAAAAAGAGAAAGTTAAGCCCTAGATATATCGATCTTTATAAGATTATTAAAAGAGTTAGACCATTGACTTACAAATTAGCATTATTGCTAGAAATGTCTCAGATTCATAATGTATTTCACTTTAGTAGGCTCAGGAGATATCAATCAGATCCAACATATATATTATCGACATAAGAAGTTGAGATTGTAACTAATTTGAGTTATAAAAAGGAAGCTGTTAAAATAGTTGGATATTAGACTAAGCAATTACGAAATTGAGTAATCCTTTGGTTAAAGTCCTTTGGAGGAATTATTTAAGAGAAGAAGCTATGTGAGAGACTAAGGAGAACATGAGGAAATAATACCACCATGTCTTTAATCAATTAGGTAAGAATTTTAAGGACGAAATTTCTCAAGGAGGGGAGAATTGTAATAGTTAGTTTCTAAAACTACTGAGAGTTAAAGTGTTAAGATTACTTAGTCACATTAATTACACCATATTAAAATGAATTTAGTGCACCTAGGATATGATTTTATAATTTCATTCACATGCATAATATGAGCATACACACATGAATTTTGATTTAGAAAAATTGCACTCAATTGACATGTTCTGGGGTATGAAAGTTTCTAAATAATTATGACATGATTGCGAATTCCTATTGTCTTGTATTTTGATTTACAAAAAAAAGAATTGGTAGATTACAATTAATAATTTGGAGTTATTTGTCAAAATTGGAAGATTGATGGATTAAAATGTATATTTAGACTAGGAAAAATTTCAAGCAGCAAAACCATTGACATGTGAAAATTTAGGATGACTAAGCCTATAAAATAAGTGACATATGGCAATAGACTTAAGTGAAAAATTACTTAGAGAATTGAGTGACAAATGGTAGAAGAACTAAGTGACATTTGGTAGCCCAAAAAGTGGACATGTAGCTGGCTTAGACACTTATTAAGTGTCCTTAAACTCATCTTACACTTATACCATGTGACCAACACATTCAGCTCCATTGTAATGTTTCTGTTATATTCTTTCCCTCTCCTTCCTCTTATAGCCGAATCCACACCTCCCTCACATCTTGAGTTTCTACTCTAAATTCTGTCCATTTCCACATCAAAACACTTGTCAATTTCTTCATAAAGATAGTTATATTGTGCTGTCTTCTTTTTGTCTCTACTAAAACTCGTCCTACTCCCTCATTGTTCCTACAATGATCTTGAATGCATGTGAGGCAAAGCAGGCTTGATATATTGAGGTGGCATTTGAGTTGAACAAGTAAGTGAAATACTGATCTATTGTGGCATATGTTAGCAAAAATTTGAAATACTGATCTATTGTGGCATATGTTAGCAAAAATTATGATGAATGCTTAGGGATAGTTTGAATATGTTATTGGTGTTGAAATTGTGCTTGAAAATGATGAATGAAAAGGGGTACCTTCTATCCTATTTTTGGATGCATGACAACAGTAGTTTATGGGATGTTATATGGATGGTTTAAGTTAGGATTTGAAATATAATTGATGATGAATTCATGCTAAAGATAGGTGTTAATGAATTGTTTTCAAATCTAGAAAAGTTAGGACTGCATGTATGATGGTATAAAGTGAATGGTAATGAAACAAATGAGCAGATTTTTGTGAGATATAATGTAGCCAATATGGAAGCTAGACTAGCATGAAATGAAGTAGATTTAAAGGACATGAATTCTGGAAAAAATTCAAGTGGTAGTGATGTCTCTAAATATGTGAGATTCGTGTAGAAATGAGGGAAGAAAGACAATGCACGATCATGGCCTGTTACATGAGCTTCTATCACGATCGTGGCATGGTCCCCCACGATTGTGGGCCTAGTTCTGGAATGTTAATTTCAGCCTTGTGTACATGTTGAACTAGCTGAGGAAAAGTCACTCTAAATTGGTGTATTTGGACTTATTAAGGCTTGGAATGAACCTAGATTGTTGCTTGATTAATTGGTTACGAGCTTGATAAGTCTAGGTGGCTAATTGATGTCATAACATAAAGAATGTACTGTTTTGATATCAATGTATCCAAATATGGAAATTGTGATGTGATAAAGGAATAAAGGTGTTCATATTAATGCAAATATGATTTTAAGGATATGAGTAATGTGTCTTAGGCATGAATGAAGGAGCATTGAAGGGCATGAGGTAATTATGAATGAGAATTGGGTAATTGTATGAATATATATTGCTAGAAAAATTTTGTGAATGTATGATTGATGACTTTGGAGTAAATCAAGCTTACTTACGGTATAAACCTTATTTTAAACTAGTTATATACAAGCTATAATGTTTGAATAGTCAAGATATTTATATAAGAATACATAACTAGAAAGTCAATTAAGCATGCATTAAAACATGACACATATACATGTGCATGATTGTATATTCATATGATTAAAGAAAATAGTGATTTGTGAACTATGTGTGTATTGCATGACAATAGACGCGCAAGGTGATCGTCAACATCCAGACATTACTGAAACATTAAGGCAATACCTTTTTTGGAGCGTACTATGAGTCAACTTAGATGTGTAAACTCATTTATGTGTGCTTTTGTATGTTTAATATGAAACGTGTGTATAACTGATTGATAAATACCGGACTTAGATCTGAGGAGTTTGATATATGTGGCATGAGTACACAGAAATGAAAGGAAATGAAAACATAGAATATAAAATGATGTACCTCATCACATTGAAATTCATGATCAGATAAAGGAGTTGTGACTAGAGTGACCGATGTGTAGAAAAGAGCTTTGAACTCAGGATTATGAAAAAGAGCATCAGGTTCAGATAACATGGACTCAGTATCCATAATAGATACGGGCCAGAAATGATCTCTGTGTCCACAACAGACACGGGATAGTAAATTGGGATGATAGGCACTTAGTCACAACAAAACAAAAATGGAAATGGAAACACATGTGCATTTGCATATGCATCCCTACATGTATCAAATGATTGAATTGAAATGAATTATTTAATTATTTTTAAATAGTGAATTACAGTTGAAGTTAATGGATGATGTATTGTGATATGCAATGCTAGCTAACATGATAGGCTTGTGGAAGTATGATAAACTTTGTTATACTAGTTTACTCACTGAGTTCGCAAATTCATCAAAATTTCAACTTTTTTTTTCAGGTTCAAGGGAGTTCTAGCTACTAAGGTGATATAATGGAAGTCTAGTACTTGCATTTTAGGGACGAGAATGGCTCAAAGGTCTGATCAGCTAAATTTGAGGAGTCTAATTAAAGTCTTGTATATTAGCATCCCACTTCATTTTATATTTTTGGTACTAAGATTGAACTAAAAAAAAGTTGTATAATGTATATGTGGATTCTGAATTGTAATGACATATGTGACTTTTATGTTTGTGAATGAAATAGGAAGAAATGAACATTTAGAATGCTTATGATATATTTGATGCCTTTAATAAGTTAGTTTGATTGTCCTAATGTACCATTTTCATAGAGTTTGTTCTCAAATGCCCTCTGGTATGTTTGGGCTTATGCTCTATATGAGTGGTATGTTACAATACCTCTTTGTGTTCTTAGAAGCCTCAATTTGAAATTTATAGGCAAATCCTCCCAAATAGCATTAGGAATTGACAACGATATGTATAAACTAGCATTTGAAGCATGCCCCTTATAAACTTGACAAATTTGGCACCTCTTTACAATAATAACAATGTCTCTCCTCATCTTTGGCCAATAATATCTCTTTCTCACCTCTTTAAGAGTCTTGTCTCTACCAAGGTGACCAACTAAGCCTTCCTTATGTAATTTTGTAATCACCTTCTTCCTAAGTGAAGTTCTTCAAAGATAATGTTAATTTGTTTTTATAAAAAGCCCATCATATACATAGAAATGATCATAAGACTTTTTCACCAAAAATAAATCCCATATTTCTCCAAAATCTCCATCACTCTTATATAACTCCTTCAAATACTCAAGACCCTCAATCTTCATACTCAAAATCTTTGATATAGCCGCCCTTTTACTTGATGCATCAACAACCACATCATTTTCCCCTTCTTGTGCATTAATTTATAAAGGGAATTGTCTATAAAAACTTACCATATAGTATGCATATTCATTCTTAATTGCCTTTGACTTCTCAAATACTTTAAAGCTTGATGATTATAAAATAAATGCTTCCCCAACTAAATAATGTTCTCTTACCTTTAAAGCTCTCACAAAAGCATAAAATTCTTTAATATTGAGGCCTTTAAATTATTAGACATAATGGGTTATTCAATAGCATATGATCTTACTTTATCCAATATTCCTCTTTGCATTTCTTTCTCTTTAGGCAGAATGATACATTGACTAGCATGTGATCACACCTTATCCAATATCCTTCTCTGGGTTTTTTTTCTGATTAGGTAGAATGGAATATTGAATAGCATGTGATCATACCTTATCCAACATCGTTCTCTGTAAAATTTTTAAATAATTTCCTACTTTATTTGATTTTTTCTTATTTCAAACCTTACTCATTCTCTTTGATTCATTTCTTAGATTTTCGAGCAGTCTTCCTAAAATAAATTAAAGTTTTCTATTTCTTTTAAAAGTCTTCCTAAGGAAAATTAGAGTTTTCCATTTCTTTTAGAATTCTTCCTAAGATGAATTAAAGTTTCCTATTTTGTTTATAATTCTTCCTAAGATGAATTAGGTTTATATAAACATATTCAAACAACTTTTAGGAGAGATTAATATAACTCTCCATCAATAAAATTTATCTTCTCATTAAGAATTTTTATCCTACAATTTATGTATTGAATTTGTGTTTATTTATCTATTTCCTATTTTAGGTGGTATTAGAGTTTTGAATCTCATAAAGCTTGTTCATTCTAACAATGACAAGTAATCCTAATAACGACATTCAAGGATTGCCTGATGTTTAGAGAATAATCAAATAATACGAGACAATTATTCGTAATATGGAACAACAGTTGGCTACAATCATATGAAAAGTTTATACATTCATAAGAAGTGATGATAACCAAAGATTTAGGGAAACAGTTTGAAGTAAATCACTTTTTAATATAGAAATCACGTATGATATGTAAAATACATAAGAAGGGGGGTTGAATTGTGTTAAATTGTCTAAAATATGAATCTTCAAAAACTTCTTAATTTTCTTGACAAATTCAGACGATTACAAGTTTAAACAATGCACTTGATTTGATGAGTAATGCAATAGTCAAAATTAGTATCCATTCTTCTAACAACAAGAAAATTAAAAAGGTAAGAGTTAGAGAATCTGACATTGCGATTTGTACTGATTCACCCTTAACCTTAAACTACGTCTAGTCCTCAGAGTTTGTCTGAGATTTCACTATCTCCTTCAATGTTACAAGTATTATTTCTACACTTGCAGAGCCTCTTCAGATCTCTTTCACAAAGTATTCTTTATCTGCTTCCTTAGCTTCTTCAGGCTCTAGCCTTCCTTTCTCTCGAAAAGATATTGTTTGAGTTTTCAGACTCACGTTACAGATGTATTTGCTTTCTTTCTTTCTTTCTTTTCTCTCAGAATATTTTTCACAGCATAAGCACTTGAGCACAAAATTTCTCTAAGTATTTTTGTACATGCAAAAATTAAATTTGAAGTTTACGACTATGACTAATATTTATAGCCTAAGTCTCCAACGATCTTCTTGAGAAATCTTCTTGTCGAGTCTTATAAAGTCTGTTATTAGTTGATTCCTGTAACTAACTCCAACTAACTGACGTTTTTAGCACATTCTTCAATTACATCGACTTGCTTAGATTCGTATACTTTGTCTAATGTCTTAGGCTTGATCACTTCATCTGATTTGTCTTATTCAGCTTTTACTTAAGTATCGTCTTGATTTGATGATTTATGCCACTTATATTTATCTGCACACTTAAAAAATTCATCAAAACAGTTCACACACTTCTATTATTATTATTATTATTATTATTATTATTATTATTATTTGACTTTCATCAAAATCAATAGAATAAGTAAAGTCTTCTTAACTTAACAATCTCCCCCTTTTTGATGATAACAAATAATCATAATATTAAAAGATAAAAAATATTCAAACGAATAATATTCAGATGAATAATGCGAGATGTAATACACAAAGATGATATTTACAAAACTCCTTTATACTGTTATATTTATCTATCTATATCTCCTTATCTCCCCCTATTTGTTATTAATAAAAAAGATAGTTTATTTTAGACATTTTAAAAATTTAAAAAATATTTGTTGAATATCAGTGCGGATCGTCTTGAGGTCTTCTTCTATAGAAACATGTAGAAGTGCTAAATCCTCATGAAGATCACCTAGTATATCAACCTTAGTATTGATTTTCTCAATGCTTTTAGCTAAGGCTTCCTAAACTTCCATCTGCTTATGACTAGCTTCAATCTATTCGATAAAATTCTTTAAGAGCTCTGAATTAACTGTAGGATCATGTAGCATTTCACTAAGTGGATGAATATACTCAAAACAGATGGTTTTCTAGGTGAATTATCTAATTCTATGATTTTAATAGAGGGTATTTTGAAAGGTTGTTTTTCAACAGGGATTTCAAGATCATCAGGTCTGGGTAATTTGTAAATCGGTTGCCCTAGAAGGTGTAAAATAGTTTTA
>JAOQML010134262.1:0-31368 GCA_027568935.1 Erythroxylum urbanii | reverse complement strand
TAATACCCTCCAAACTTTTCCTAAATTTGCAATTAAGCCCAAAATGTAAGAATGACTAAAACTTTTATTTTCATTTTAGTCCTCAGACTTTTGAAAATTATAATTAAGCCACTTAACTTTATAAAATTACAAATTGGTCCTCCAAGAATTGAAAAATTACAAATGTCCTTTGACTTTTAACAATTTTGCCAATAGCCCCTTTTGTATATCAACTTTTCCAATTAAGCTTTCTAGGTGTCCAATAAGTCTATAAATCATGTCTAACCACCTCTAAGGCATTAGAACACATTTAACTCAACCACCATGGTCATATCCATCCAATGGACTTGGTTTTGTACACTTAAAAGCTTATATTTCAAAAATCTCCAAGATTTCATATACCGATGAACACTAAGTTCATGTAGGGCATATAACATTATATATCACTGGCATAGATACTGAAAGGGTTTAAGTACATTTTTGAACTCCTATACAAACATGTATATATCAATATATAGTAGTATCTTTAATTACAAACCAATACAAAAAGGGCTCAAAGACTTCGGCGTTACAAGTCCTTCCCCCCTCAAAAGAGTTTCATCCTCGAAACTCCTAAGTTGGGAGTACAAAAAGATGGGGGTACTGATGTCTCATAACATCCTCAGGCTCCTATGTGATCTCTTCGACTTGTCACTCTTCCATAGGACTTTAACTGTGGGTACCTCCTTGCTGCGTAATTTCTTTATCTGTCGATCCAAATTCTAACCTGGTTTTACCTCAAAACTCAGGTCTTCTCTCAGCTCTACTAGAGGTGTCTCCAAAACATGATATGGGTCCAGTAAGTACTTTTTAAGTATTGAGATATGGAACACATTATGGATCCTATCCAAGTCTAGTGGAAATTTTAACCGATACGCCACCATCCCGACATGCTCCAGGATGCGAAAAGGTTTGATATATCGAGGGTTCAGCTTCCCTCAACTCTAAAATCTGATAATACCTTTCCATGGTGATACCCAAAAAAAAACCCTGTCACCTACCGTAAACTCTAATCTTCGTCGCCTCTTATCTGCATAGCTCTTTTGACGATCTTGGGCGAGTTTCATTTTCTCTCGAATAACTTTTATCTTCCGGGTGGTGACTTCCATCAATTCGGCTCCTTCAATTTTAGCTATGCCAACTTCATCCCAACATAGAGATGTCTTGCATTTCCTCCCATAAATTGCTTCATATGGTTGCATATCGATACTTGTCTGATAACTATTGTTATAAGCAAACTCTATCAAAGACAAGTGCTGGTCCCAACTACCTTAAAATTCCATCACACATACTCTCAGCATGTCCTCCAGTGCTTGAATGGTCCTCTTTGATTGACTATGGGTCTGGAGGTGAAAAGCAGTACTAAACTTCAATTTGGTCCCTAAAGATTCCTGAAATTTTGGCCAAAATCATGAGGTGAATCTCGTATCCCTATCTGATACTATAGAAATTGGCACCCCGTGCAGCTTCACAATCTCATCGATATATAACTTTGCCAATTTCTCCAATGAGTATGTTGTGTGGACAGGTAGAAAATGAACAGACTTCGTCAATTTATCCACTATAACCCAAATAGCATCGTGACATTTCAATGTACAAGGTAGGCTAAGTACAAAATCCATTGTCACATACTCCCACTTCCATTCTGAAATAGGCAAGGACTGTAACATACCTGCTAGTTTCTGATGCTTTGCCTTAATTTATTGACAGGGAAGGCATCTAGCCACATATTCCGTTATCTCTCTTTTCATCCCTGGCCACTAACAATTACCTTTAAGAGTTCGGTATATCTTGGTGCTGCTAGGATGCATAGCATAAGACAAGTTGTGAGCTTCCTCTAAGATAGCTCACCTGAGACCCTGGTCTTTCAGCACGTAAACTTTGTCTCTGAAGACTAATAATCTGTCTTCTCTCAGCTTGAACCCCTAACTCTCTTCGGATGACAATTTCTCCTTAATGACTTTTAACTCAAAATCGTCAGCCTGCAATCTCCTGATCTCGTCAAATAATGTAGGCTGAACTTCAAACCGTGCTAACAATGTTCCATTATCCTCTGCCACTGAGAGTCTAACCCCAAGGCCCCGCACACTCATCAAATATGTCATGTAAGGATCTTGCCTAACAATTACTGCCGAACAAGATTTACGACTCAATGTATCAGCTACTACGTTTGCTTTTCCCAAATGGTAGTCAATTATTAAGTCATAATCCTTAATCAATTCCAACCATCTTCTTTGTCTGATATTTGGCTCCTTCCATGGAATTAGGTACTTTAGACTCTTGTGGTAAGTGTTTATACGACAAGTCTCCCCATAAAGATAATGTCTCCAAAATTTGAGTGCAAATACTACCACCGTGAGCTCTAAATCATGTATAGGATAATTTAGCTCATGCTTCTTCACCTGTCTAGAGGCATATACAATCACTCGCTGGTCTTGCATAAGTACACAACCAAGTCCCATGCGACTGGCATCACTATATACCTTATACCTAACCCCCTGGGTAGGTACGGCAAGTACTGGTGCAGAAGTCAATCGCCTCTTTAGCTCTTGAAAATTTACCTCGCATTTATCATCCCACTGAAATTTTATTCCCTTCCGGGTAAGCCTCGATAAAGGGACTGCAATTACTGAGAAACCCTCAGCGAATCTCCAATAATAAACAGCTAAGCCCAGAAAGTTGCGAACTTCTGTAACATTTTTAGGTTATTTCCATTCAAGTATAGCTTCTACTTTCTTCGAGTCCACAAAAATACCTTTCCCTAATACCACATGCCCAAGGAATCTTATCTTCCTCAGCTAAAATTCACACTTGAGAACTTCACATATATCTATCTTCAGCGAAGTATTTGCAGCACAATCCGGAGATGTCTGGTATGGTCCTCTTTATCCTTAAAATAGATCAAAAGATCATCAATGAAGACTATTATAAACAGATCTAAATAACAATGGAACACCTTGTTCATGAAATCCATAAATATTGTAGGTGCATTTATTAATTCGAACGGCTTCACCAAGAATTCATAGTGTCCATACCTTGTCTGAAAAGCAGTCTTGTGCACATCATTCTCATCAATATTCAATTAATGGTACCCAGATCTCAGATCTATCTCTGAGAATACTGTAACTCCTCTTAACCGATCAAATAAATCATCGACCCTTGGAAGTGGATATTTATTCTTGATGGTAACCCTGTTTAACTGTCGATATAATCAACACATAAGTGGAGGGTCCCATTTTTCTTTTTGACAAATAATACTGGTGCTCCCCACGGTGAATGACTTGGTCTGATGAAGCCCTTGTCCAATAATTCTTGTAGTTGAATCTTCAACTTTTTCAACTTTGCTGGTGCCATGCGATACAATGGTATAGATATTGGTGTTGTTCCTGGGACTAAGTCAATAGTGAAATCTAACTCCCAATCAGGTGGCAATCCAGGTAACTCTTTCGGAAAGACATCAAAAATCTCACACATAATAGGGAGATCTCCCAGTTCAACCATGTGTGCCAAAATGTCAATCATATGTGCGAGGTAGGCCTGGTTAACAAATCAACCTCTTAGCCTTGATTCCCGATATTAAACAACTTGGGAACACCTGCCGATCACTAATAAATTTAATTGAGACTTCATCCTCAGTGTCAAAGTCCACCTCTTTCTTATAAAAATTAACCCTGGCATGATTCCTCTCTAACCAGTCAATCCCTAATATTATCTCAAAATCCTAAAGATTGAGGGGAACAAGATCTACCTTTAATACAACATCACCGATCTTTATCTTACAAGCTGTATATACTTCATCGCAAGCCACTTGCCCTACAAGAGGAGTGACTACAATGAGAGGAGGATTTAATGACTCTAGGGGATGACGAATATCCTAGCGAAGGTCACACTGACAAAATACCTTTGCGTGCCAGTGTCAATCAACACTTTAGCATCTCTACCGAGAACACACATAACACCTTATAACACTATAGGTTAACACTCATCTTATTTAAGAATATAAAAATACTATACAAAAAATGTATCAAAATATAGAAATACAACAACAAAGAAATATTCATTAGGAAAATATCTATAATTATGTCCAGATTGGATCAAACATCCACCTCCATCATTGTATAAAATCGTGTTTGAGCTCGCAAAACTAGGTGTTGTTGACCAGTTAAAGGTGTACTACTACCCACACCAGTCCTCTGTGTAGATCCCAAAGACTGAGCACCTATTATGATAGTCTCCTCTATGTGCCTCACTGGCTATATCGAGCTATCTCCTCCCCGAGTAGAAGTCCAATCAACTGTGGACAATCTCTCCTCATGTGCCCTATTTCTCCACACTGAAAACACTTCCTTGGCTCTGTACACTTGCCTGGATGTACCTTTCTGTAGTTTCTACATTGCTCAGACTGATATGATCGAGCACGAGAAGTAGAACTAGAAGTAGGGGCAGTGCTCTGATTTCCAAGTCATGGTAGCCATAAGTGAACAGCTGATAATGCAGTGCCTCCCATACTACCTGGTGCTATATTATTATAGCTCCTCTTAGGCTGCTGGCTGAAGGAGCCTCCTCCTTTCCTTTTTTGGTTCTTTTCCTCCCATTATCAGCCACACTCTTTCACCAGCTTCTTGGCTCTCTTGGCCGACTTTACCATCTCCTTGAATGTGGTAGTGGGGGTAACTGTCATCCTTTCCCAGATAACCAAACGCAATCCAGTCTCAAATCAAACACACGGATTCTCTTTGTCTACCATATATTTATAGATATAGGTGGCGAGCTCTCTTAACTCTGTCTCAAACTCGTGCACCATCCTATTCTCCTGTGTTAGTGTAAAGAAGGTAGCCTTCTTCTGATCTCAATCAAATCTAGTATAGTATTGTTCGTTGAATTCACTAATAAAATCCCTCTAGGTTATCTAATTATAGTAACGTCCCTGGATATTTTCCCACCAAAATTTAGCATCACCCTCTAGCAATCTAATAACTACCTTCAGCTTTATCTGATCAGACAGTCTCATATCATAAAATGTTTCTGCGGTCCACCTCATCTAAGTTTTGGCCTCTATAACATCACCAGGCCCATCAAAAGTACCACACCCGAGGTTCCTTGCCTCTTTGATATAACCCAAGATTTCAAGCATCAGGTGTTACCCTGGTGCATGACTAGGTACCATTACTGGCTGCTGTGGTGGTGGTATTTATGATGGCATATATGGCACTCTAGCTCCAGGCTATTGCTATGTAGTATACTGTGCCCACCATATCATCACTTGCTGCAGTGCCTCCCTCAGTACCGGTTGTAAATTCGGCTGTGCTACCACTAGTGACGTTATAGGGTGAGGCTGTCTATGAGCCGAAGAGCTAGCAATCTCTAGTTTTGCGACTGGTTCAGCACTATATTCCTCCGGTTTGGGTCACAAAGGTCCAACGTTGCGACGCCTTCCCCTTCCTTATCCAACCATGCTATCACTATAAAATCAATGAAAAGACATTGTTTAATAAAATAAATAGGGTTAAGCATAATTTATCCGATATCCCAAACCTCCAAGAATTGTCGACAAGTACTCTAATCAAGGTCAAAATCATCCGATCGTTAAGGATGTTAACTTAATGATTGGATAGACAACTTTTTGACCAAAGACTTTCGGCACTTAGACTCGTCTCTTAAAGCTCGTGAACTTTTTAAAAATAGAAATAACACTTTTGAAAACATAAAAACCAGGCTCTGATACCAATTTAATTGTCACGACCTGGTACCACATTAGGCCCATGACAACTACCGCATACTTAGGCTAAGGACACTAACGGTGTCCTTAATCCGATTATGCAAGGTTAATTGAATATCTTCTCCTCATTATGGATATATTTATTATTATTATTATTTTATTTTAAAAAAATTTTGGGCGACACAATGGCTGTATTTTAAAAATCCCAAAACCTGCAAACAATTTTAAACACTTGTATATTCACACCAAAAATTTTACCAAACTTCATGACTTTAAAGTCCACTCAAAGCAATCCCAACAATAGTATCAAAGATCATACATAAGGTCTTATACAATGTTTAAACAGTCTAGATTTAAATTTATAATATTATAAAGCATATTCACATAACCAACCCAAAGAAAACAGCTCATGAGCCACTGAGCAACAAAACTACAAAATAGAGGGTACCCACATGCAGTAATGTCCCGAAAACTTCAAAAGACAGCATAATCCTCACAGAGCTTCAAGCCCACTAAATTAACCTGCATGGTTGGAAAGCGGAGGGGGTGAGTACGTTATGTACCTAGTGAGTAGGAAAAATATATATTGCAAATAGAATCACATAGGCCTAGCCTATGACTCAACGTATATTGGTTAGGAACCATATAGGCCTAGCCTATTAATTCACTTATCCAGTGAACATAGGTTCCAGTTCTAATACATGAAAGCATAAAAAACATCACATGTATGAATCAAATCTCGTAAAAAAAAAAATCAGGGTAAGCCAAAACAATCATATGTGACATCATTAGTCGACCAAACTAGTGCGCACACCCACCGATCCTCGATGTTGACTCAACTTTCATCCGTGGTGAGTCTGAATTACATTCGACAAGGGCATCATGACACTACGTGATGACATCGTTGGTGTTTAGACCTTAGGTGTGGAGTCACCTGCAAGTCTCGTAGAAAGGTATCGATATGAGGACTTGACTTTTATGTAGCAATGTCAAGGGTACGGGGGTCGCTAAATTAGTTATGCCCAGCACACAATTGGCCAATCGTTACCTCACCAATCACAAAAAAATTCACATTTAAATTCTAAGTATAAAATCAAGTAAGCCATCGGTCCAATCGATGAAATGAAACCTTGTGATGACTCTAAGCCAAAAAGGACACATATACGCGACAAATATGGCTCGATCAACTTTTCCAATTAAGCTTTCTAGGTGTCCAATAAGTCTATAAATCATGTCTAACCACCTCTAAGGCATTAGAACACATTTAATTCGACCACCATGGTCATATCCTTCCAATGGACTCGATTTTTCACACTTAAAAGCTTATATGTCCGAAATCTTCAAGATTTCGCATATCGATGAACTCTAAGTTCATGTTGGGAAAATAACATCATATATCACTAGCATAGATACCAAAAGGATTCAAATACATTTTTAAACTCCTATACAAGCATGTATATATCAATATACAATAGTGTCTCTAAGTACAAACCAATACAAAAAGGGTTCAAAGACTTCGGCGTTATAATTGTGACATCGTCCCCTTCATTTCTATCTATGTTCCCTTGAAGATAATAAAATATATAGTATATACAATCAAATGTTCATATAAATAATAGCTTTATAACAGAAAATGAGAGCTAGGTACTATGGAAAGTAAGGTACTTCAGATGATACTAAAAACCTCGAAGAAGAAGATCAGCTATAGAAGGCAAACGATTATTAGTATATAAAGAGGATTTTGTTCTTCATTGTTTTTTTTTCTTTAGTAGGGACAATTTTACCATATTCTTCCCATCAAAATGAATTTTCACCATCGAAAACTAATCGCCATGTCGACATTCCTTGATGAATTATGTTAAGAGTTATATTTTGCAAAAGTGAATTAGAATAAAATCCATTATGTTGAACTCCAATTTTAATGATAAGTGAAAGAACTACAATTTAGTACTTATACATCTTCAATCTACCTAATGAGATGAAAATTACCCTTATTAAAATAACAGTAACCCATTTACCCTTTGTATCATATCTAAATTTTAATATTTAAGGTAAATTACACATAATCATGTTCTTGATGTATAAAAATAAAGTATTATGTATATTGGGTTATATTCCTATTAATACACAAAGAGTTAAATACTCTTTTAGACCTTTGATCAAATAGTTAGCAAGCTTTCCTGAAAGAAGCGTTAAAGGGGGTAAATATAAGTCAACCCATATATAACCAACAAAGGAAGAAAGTAAGTCATCCTTAAAATACAACCATAAACACAACCTATATAACAAATTTAGAAAAAAGAACTCACAACAAACACCTAAATGTATAAGTAAAACTCAGCATAAGATGGAGTTGAAAATAGAAAAGAAGAACAATACCAATATATTTAAGGATGCTTCTTTGATGATGATCATCATAATACACAAGATAAGCATAAGAGAGGAGACAATGGTTATTGGACTGAGAATGTAAAGGAATGTTAACAGTTAACACAAAAATGAAGAGAGATTCATTATGGTAGGAATAAAAACCTAATATAAAATGATGTCATTTCTTGTTAAGGTAAACGATGTCGTTTTCGATTTTGTAAAAAGAAATGTAGTACAATGTTGTTAGTAACAAAAAAATAGTTGCCAAATAGGAAGACATTGTTATGTTTGTTGTCACCTTTGCGTAACATAATTATTATTACATATAGAGTAAAAATTATTATTACAATATAGAAGTTGGCCATACAAAAATAGATAATTATTATTACACATAGAGTAATATAATTAGTGTAACATCCCATTATCTCATGAGTAGGGTTAGAACCTTATGATACTATATATGAGAGTTTACTAAGAATATAGAAGTGCATCTCATACATCATATGGCATACACAGACACATGAATAATGTTGTCGCTCATTAAACAATTGTACATGCATTTATTGAATTTTTCAGGTATAAGTGATTTTTTATGTGATTAAAATAAGAATTATGGATCAATTGTCTTGAAAATTTAGTTGGTGTGTATTAGAAGTAATTTCTCATTTTTTGAGACATTTTGGATATTTTGGAAATTTATCAAAAATTTGGAGTTTTTTTTACTAAGAAAAATATAGAAATAAGAGACAAATAGTAGTATGACTAATGGACTAGTAAATGTGTGACAATTGGGCAAATTATTGTGTGACATGTGGACCTATAACTAAGTGACATTTGGTAGCCTCACATGGAGGACACTTGTTATACACGCAATGGTAACACATGGCAATGTATCTTGGAGACACCTAAGTCATGTTTTTGTGCTTGGTAAAGGATATTTCTGCAGCTCTCTTGTGTCTTCACAAAAATCACCTTCACCAAAACTCTCTCCTTATTGTTCATCACCGAAAACACCATCTTTGCTAATTTTTGTGTATTGGCTTTTGTTTAATTCATCAACATGACACCTTGCCAAGAAACCACTTTAGACCATATGCTATCTCTCTATTCTTGTCCATCCACTAAAATCTGCTCTAACAACTCTCAATTGTTGGAATTTTTCTGAAGCAAGTAAGTTATGCTTTGTGTTTTATGGTAGTGTAAATGACTTTTGATGATGTTTCATGTTTGAAAATGTATGCATGCATGAATGGTGTAGCAAGATGAATGGATGCATACGTGAGTGGTGTATGAAGAAGTGACTTCTAAGATATAAGTAAAGTGATGAAGGAGTTAAATCAGTAGAAAATGCGCAGAAAGTGTATAAAGGATGGTGATAATTGAAGTTAAATGAAGATTAGTGAAGTGTAGAAAATGTGATATGTAAAACTATGAATTAGGTTATGTTTTTGTGTTGTGATTATTCATGAACTTATGAATTATGTACAGAGATTACTGAATTGAAAATTGAAAAATAACTGAATGATCAACATGAAAGGATAGAGAAGTAATAGAACTTTAGCAATGAATTGTGCTATATGCAGTGTTTTACTGAACAAGCATCTGTATTTTGGCCATAACTTGATCTGTAAATATCCAAATTGGATTAAGTTATATCTAGAGTAAACTAGAGACATATTACTACATTTTTCATGAAGGAAAAGACTTTGAATTATGTCCTTAAGAGTCTTGAAATTTGGTTTGAAGTTAAGAATTGTGTTCTATCGAGGTATGAGAATAGTACATGGTATTTTGATTATAACTTGTTGCGTAACATTTGATTAGAGAATGTGTTGTCTAAATACCTCATTGTCTAGGTCATAATGGTCATACAAACTTGACCTAAAATTTGCTTAAGAAAATCTGGAAAAAAAATGTAGATCATGTGATATGGAGAAATATGGAATAGGTATTGTTTTGGGGTTTATGAGTAATCATGAATTGTTAAATTGTGCATTGATTTTACTGAACTGAAACTGAAGTAAAAATGAAGAGGTCATCAATTGTAAATGGTAGAATTTTGATACTGAAGTTTTTGATAAAATGGATATCATGTTATGGAAAAGGATAGGTTTCACTAATGATATTAAGTAGTTGAAGAGGTTTAATTAATTGATTAGAGTTTTATAATTTCATGAAAAAAGATTGGTATGTGAATGAGTATGGAATGATGTTGTGTTTGTGGTAAAGTAAGCTAGAAAATTGGAGTGAACTTGGTGTTAAAGTATTTGAGTTTCGAATAAACAGAAAAAAGGAAGAAGAAAAACACAGCAGGTTACGATCGTACGTCTGCACGATCGCGACCCTTGCTAAGGAAGATGAAAGTCGAAATCATGTAAGCAGAAAAAGGAGGAAAGTTGTCACTTTCCTCATTTTTGGCTAAGTCACAATCATGCAAGTGCATGATCGCGGCTTCCATCGTTTTTAACAAGGTACAATCGTAACCTGTAAGGCTAAATCAAAGGGTGTTTGTTTGGATGTTTTTCAACCTAGTTCAAGTGAGGATGTTACCATATGAGGTATGTAGGTTTAAATGAGAACTTAAATGAATGTAATTGATATTGAACGAGGGGATTAAAGTGAGTAAAGAGTTTTAGAGATTAAAGAATGTTTGGAAGGTGTTGCAATTGCTTATAAAGTGTATTAAGGAAACATATCCCAAACGTTGTCATTGAACATGCATAATATATGATACATTCATGAATGTGCTTATGATTGACTATTTAGCTGAATGTGTAACTTTTGTATATTATTGCATTTTATAGAAGAACACATTGAACGACCACTTCTAGACATTGTCAGGACTTCAAGGCAATAAGCTGAAAGGAGAGATTGTGAGTAACCTAAGATGGTCTCACCTTGATTGTTTGTTAAATTGTGTATTGAATTATCGTGATGTGTATGTACTAAATTCTGGACATTCAATATCCGAGGCATTTTAATGCATGAATAGAACATTGGAAGTGCTACTTGAATGTGAATGTGATTGACTAAATGATTCTCAACTATTATATTGAATGTTGGACTAAAAGTTTGATGACATATATGAATAAGAAAGAGCGCGACTGTGACAAAATGAATATGCATGATGCATTTATTCCATGAATGTATGAAATATAAAGGCAGTTATGACCAGAGTCTCTAGTGAAAAAGAGCTTAAAGCTTAGACATCTGTGACAAGAGCGTATGGCTCAATTTGTATGATAGAGCCCAGTATCCACAACGGATATAGGACAGTATGATAGAGCCCGATATCCATAACGGTTACGGGATAGTGAAAAAGGAACTCGGTCATAACAATGTAATTAAATGAAGTTAAGCCTCATACGCATTGCATATACATATGATATGAATAAATTGAATGATTGCAATGTTTTGAGGACTTTTATTGTATGATATGTGTGATTGATTATCGATGATTATAATCTACATAATTGCAATGGAATGAAGAATTATATGGGTTCTACAATGTGTTCTATGTGAATAAAGAGTTTTTTAATATTACATAATGATGGAGATGATGTGAATTATGTGATATAAATTATGTGTTGCATGAAAAGAGTGAACCATCGAGAATGGTTACTCAACTGAGTTTGCAAAACTCAACCAAATTATAACGTTGATATTTTCAGGTTTGAGAGAGTGACGACCTAGCTTCTAAGACTGCTTAAAAGAGATTTTGTATAGTTATTGGATAGAGGACATGGCTCAAAGGTTAGTCAGTTGGGACTAAAGGATTAGTTTAATTTTTGTTTAATTCCTCATGCATGTAGCATACTTTGTAGACAGAGCTATGACTCTGATAGGCTGATATTGTACAAACATGGATGATGGTTGTAATGCTATATTGTAAATATGGTTTATGAAATGATATGAAGAAATTTTTAGGTTTTAAACATGGTGATAATTATGAAGTAGTTATGATACCATAATATATAGTGAAAGTGTAATAGTTAGCACATCATTTCTCTCAGATATGTGCACGTGCATCTAACGGGTGTACGTGTACATGTCGGATGGAAGCAAGGTGCTACAGTTGGTGGTATCAGAATATAGTTGGCATCTATAGGAATATGTAGGAATGTTAGGAATGAAATATTGTGAGAATTTCGAATGGTAATTAAAGTTCTTGTCTTTTATAGGTCATCAGCCATAGGTAATCAAGTGGAACAATCAGCTGAACTAAGATCAGAAAGAGCTAGTAGAGTGTCATCTAGGTTTTGACCTCAGGGAATGCCTCCAAGAATTCTCGAGAGAAGGGAAAGGAGGTACGATAAACTGCAAAAGCAGGAGGTTATGGACTTCTACAAAAGTACATACCATGCAGAGGCCGAGGGATGACTAGAGAGAACAGAGAGAGTTTTTAATCAGATGAACTATGAGTTGGATGAGAAGTTCGACTATTCTGTGTCTTTACTACAAGGCCCAGCTTAACAATGGTAGAAAACTGTCCCAGGCAGTACCATTAGGCTTTATAGTATGAGATGGGAAGACTTCCTGAGGGTCTTCAAGGAAAATTACATGCCTAAAATCTACACAGATAGAAAGATGAAGGAATTTTTGGATCCAAAGCAGGGTAGTTTGTCTATAGTAGAGTATGAGGATAAGTTCAATGAGCTAACGGGATATGCTATTGCCTTGATTCCTACTAAGGAAGACAAGTGTAGGAGATTTGATGACAGACTGAACATAGAAATCCAGACAAGGTTAGCTATTTCTAACTTGGATAGTTTTATAGAACTACGAGTTGCCTCGATCCGCATTGAGCAGTTGTTGAATGACAGTCAGTCTGAGTACAGATTAGAGTCAAGATAGAAGAGGCCCAGTGAATCTCAGGCTGATTTTAGCAGAAGGTTTAGCAAGCATCAGAACTGAGCTTTCAGACCATTGACTAGATCAAGAAAGTCGGGATTTGGATAGAGGGGAAGTTTTGTTCAGTCTGGTAATAACAGAGGTGTAATATCTGGTTAGTTACTGAATTATGAGAATTATGGGAAGAAGCAAAGTGATGAATGTTAGAGGTTGACAGGAGCCTGCATTTGGTGCGGCTCACTTGAACATTAGGCTAGGGACTATTCTGTTGTGTTTGGAGCACAGTCTGGTAGCAGAGGAAATGTGGCATTAGAAACTACAGTTCAGCAAAGCCGAGTTAGTGGGTTTGGACAAAGAGGCTGTGGCAGAGGCTGAATGAGTTATGGGAGTGCTACTAGTAGGACTGAGGTATGGAGCAATCAACCGCAGTCTCATGCTCAAGTCTACGCCATGATAAGACAAGAGGCTCAAGACTCTCCAAATGTTATTGCAGGTGTGTTACTTATATTTATAGAGAAATGATAGAGAAGTAATAGAACCTTGGCAATGAATTGTGTTGGAGTATGTTATATGTAGTATGTACTGAACATACATCTGTATTTTGGCCATAACTTGATCTGTGAATATCCAAATTGGATGAAATTTAATCTAGAGTAAACTAGAGATATGTGGCTACATTGTTTATGAAGGAATTTAATTTGACGTCTCTCCTTAAGAGTCTTGAAATTAGGCTTGAATTTGAGAATTGTGTTCTATTGAGGTATGAGAATAGTATGTGGTATTTTGATTATAACTTGCACTATACTGAACCAAATTGTATGAATTTGATGTCATTAGAAACTTAAGACATTTTGGAAAATTTGATTACGAGAAGTTGATGTATGAATTCCTCATTATCTAGGTCATAATGGTCATACAAATCTGACTTGAAATTTACCTAAGAAAATTTGGAAAAAAATGCAGAACATATGATATGGAGAAATATGGAATAGGTATCATTTTGGGGTTTATGAAAAATCATGAATTGTTAAACTTTGCATTGATGTTACTGAACTGAAAATAAAGAGGTCATCAATTGTAAATGATAGAATTTTGATAATGAAGTTTTTAATAAAATGGATATCATGTTATGGAAAAGGATAGGTTTCATAAATGATATTATGTAGTTGAAGAGGTTTAATCAATTGATTAGAGTTTGATAATTTCATGAAAAAAAATTGGTATTTGAATGAGTATGGAATGATGTTGTGGTTGTGTTAAAGTAATCTAGAAAATTGGAGTGAACTTGGTGTTAAAATGTATGTGAGTTTCAAACAAATAAAAGAAAGGAGGAAGAAAAATAAAACAGGGCACGATCATGCATCTGCACGATCACGACCTTTGCTGAAAAAGATGGAAGTTGTGATTGTGTACCTACACAATCCTGACCTGTAAGGCTATATCAAAAGGTGTTTGTTTGGATGTTTTTCAACCCAATTCAAGTAAGGATGTCACCATATGAGGTATGTAAGTTTAAATGAGAACTTAAATGAATTTAGTTGATATTGAATGAGGGGATTAAAGTGAGTAAAGAGTATTAGAGATTAAAGAATGTTTGGAAGGTTTTGTAATTGCTTATATTGTGTATTAAGGAAACATACCCAAAAAGTTGTCATTGAAGATGCGTAATACATGATACATTCATGAATGTGCTTATGATTGACTATTTAGCTGAATGTGTAACTTTTATATATGACTGCATTTTATAAAAGGACACATTGAGTGACCGCTTCCAGACATTTCTAGGACTTCAAGATAATAAGCTTAAAAGAGTGATTGTGAGTAACCTAAGATGGTCTAACCTTGATTGATTGTTAAATTGTGTATTGAATTATTGTGATGTGTATATACTGAATTATATACTTGAATGTGAATGTGATTGACTAAATGATTCTCAACTATTATGTTGAATTCCATACTAAAAGTCTGATGACAAATGTGAATGAGAAAGAACGCGAATGTGACAAAATGAATATGCATGATGAATTTATTCCATGAATATATGAAATATAAAGGCAGTTGAGATCAGAGTTGCTAGTGAAAAAGAGTTTATGGCTCAATTTGTATAATAGAGCCGATATCCACAACAGATATGGAATAGTATGATAGAGCCCGGTATCCATAATGGATACGGGACATTAAAAAAGACACTCGGCCACAACAACGTAATTAAATGAAGTTGAGTCTCATAAGCATTGCATATACATATGATATGAATAAATTGATTGATTGCAATATTTTGAGAACTTCTATTATATGATATGTGTGATTGATTATCGATGATTGTAATCTACATAATTGCAATGGAATGATGAATTGTATGGGTTCTGAAATGTGTTCTATATGAACAAAACGTTTCTTGATATTACATGATGAAAATTGAGATAATGTGAATTATGTGATGATAAATTGTGTGTTGTATGGTAAGAGTGAACCATCAAGGATGGTTACTCAACTGAGTTTGCAAAACTCAACCAAATTGTAACGTTGATATTTTCAAGTTTGAGAGAGCGACGACCTAGCTTCTAAGACTACTTAGAAGAGATTTCGTATAGCTGTTGGATAGAGGACATGGCTCAAACGTCAGTCAGCTGGGACTAAAGGATTAGTTTAATTTTTGTTTAATTACTTATGCATGCAGCATACTTTGTAAACAGAGTTGTGACTCTGATAGGCTGATATTGAACAAGCATGGATGATGGTTGTAATGCTACATTATAAATATGGTTTACGAAGTGATATAAGGAAATTTTTGGGTTTTAAACATGGTGTTAATTATGAAGTAGTTATGATGCCATGCTATATAGTGAAAGTGTAATAGTTAGCACACCATTTCTGTCGGATATGTGCACGTGCATCTGAAGGGTGCATGTGTATGTGTCAGATGGAAATGGGCTGCTACAGTTAGATTATAAGTCAGCTATGGAAAATTTTTTATATAATGTAATAATTAATAAATCATTATAATAGTTAGGATGAATTGATATGTATACATTAATAATACATTAAGTTAATCACAAATAAATTGATAAATATTTCATTAAGTGATAAATTTGATTATACGGATGTTCACTTCTTATTAATCATTTTAGCAAAATAAAATATTTTTTGAAAATAGTTTTAAGTTAACTTATAAGAAATAAAAGTCTAGGAGACAATTTTCTCTAATATTCTTTTATAAATGGTAATCAACATTAAATTCTAATAATTTCCGAACATGATGTTAATGAAGTTGATTGCATAACTGTAAGACAAATTTAGTGAAAAATTTTGATTGTAATATGAGTGCTCCATATTAATCATTTTAGCAAAATAAAAAATTTTATGAAAAATGTTTAGTATTGGTGATTTTTATTTAGTTTGGTAGCTAAATGTTGTAGTATTTTCCCTTGATTTTTTATTTGGTAGCAAAATGTGGGACATTTGGCGATGAATTTTATCTTCATCTCCTAATTAACTGGATGAAAAAAATATAAAGTAAGATGATGTCATTTTTGGGACAACAAACGACATCATCTCAACGTTTGTTTAAACACAGATGCACGAATGCCCTTTCTTCTTCCCTCTGTTTGATTTTTCATCCCTTCCTCTCCATAGACATGCGATTGCTTGAACACCAACAACCCATTAAAGGCTTATCCCTTTCTTCTCCTCTGTCTGCGTAGTTCTATCCTCCATCGTCTCCTATGGTTTCTCTCCATCTAGTGAGTGGTCTTGTGTTCTTCTTCTTTGTCTATCATTGAAGCCGAATGTATATGTTTGTGATGGGTATGTTTTATGTTGGTTGTTGAATTGTTTGCATTAATTGTGATCAAAATGGTTGAAAATATAGTAAAAATGTGTTATTGTCCTTGAAGAAAGGGGAAATAATGAAGTGGCTTTGTTAATTTAGGTTGAAATGTGGCTGCACATAAGGTGTTTGAAGAAAGTCTTGAATTTGATTTATATGAATATTGACAATGTTTTCATTTTAAATGTGAATAGTTTTGTTAATTTTGAAATCTTGAAATATGGTTGCACAATCTGATAATGTTTTCATTTTAGCTCCTTAGGAGTTGAGCTTCCCAGTCTCTTTATTCAATCATCATGTCTTAGCTTTTTAATACTAATATTTTATGATACCGAATAATATTTGGCTTAGCTTTTCTAAAATTAAATTGATTTTCATAAACCAATTTTGGTATTTAAGATATAAGCACAATCGGCATATCATCTTATATATATATATTCTTCAACTTATAATCTATGTATTTCCCAATATAGTGTCACGACTTATATATTATGACTTTCCATATTCTTTAATGTACTGAAATTCATATGATTTAAAATGTTTTAAATTATACAAGCTAAACTTCATTTAATCAGAGCCTCTTCCATGCATAATCATATTATATACTTTATTATTTATTAAAATGATTCTCTTATTATTCCTAAAAATATCACTCTTCTTTACAATCTCCAACACATGAAAGTGTTAGGCTATGAAAAACACTTTTATCCTAGTTTGACAGCAGAAGTTAACATTTATATTGTAAATATGTTTTGGTATGTATTAGCCCTCTTAACCTATTAATTAATCAAATTTTATTAAATTAAATACAAATTCTTCTTTTTTCACAGACTATAAATTATGTTTTGGAGTGTCCATAATCAACCAAGCTTGTCCTTCTTCTTTATACTATGCAGTTGTCCATCCATCCAGGTACGTTGTCCAATTAATGTCCATCATAAGTGTTTTGTTTAATAGTATATGAGTTTATGTTAATGCAAATGATGTGCTGGTTTTGTGTTGTGGTTTGCAGTATTCTTAGAAACATAGGATGGTATATAGCTTGGAAACCGATGATGCAACTCCGATGAGGCTTATTAGTGAAAAATTCCATGAGTTTAAGGGTGACAGTGAGAAGTCGATTTCTTGGTTTCACAAAATTGGAGTGAAATGTGAAATTATTGGGCCTCTATGAAGGTTAAGGTTTGTCTTCTTTCTCTTCACATTTCCTTCCATTAATTTTGTATTTTCATTTAATGACTATTTCTTTTCTTTACTAGGAAAAGTGTGAGAAAGCCAAGATTAATAGAGAAAAAATGAAAACTTCTCACAACATCGAATCCAAATCATTTTTTATCATACGACAAGAATTTGCAAGTTATATGTTTAAAAGTTATTATTATATTAGTTAATACAATATAGTCCATTGTGTTTTAACTTTTTAAATTCATATTACAGAGTCAAACTTAACTACATGAACAAGAGTGTGATAGGATGACACTTTACAAACTGAAACACTATAAGGAAGACGAAGGCTGGGCTTTTGAAGAAGCCCAGAATAATTTTGTAAGTATAAAAATTTTAATTTTATAGTTTATTTATTTATGAGATACTAACTAACAATATTTGAATTACATCTTAATGTTGTCTTTTTAATTCTAGGACAAGAAGCAAGAGTTGTTGCAGCGATCATTGCTTGACAAGAATGAGCCCAATGTGGATGACATTTGCAATAACATCTTTGGTACAAGATCAGTGTATATCAAAGATCTTGGGTATGGCTCTAAGTCAATTGGTTCATCATCGTTACGACCAGCATATATAATGACACTTCAAGAGGAGAACTAGTCACTTAATGCTCAGTTACAATGTAATGAAGAAAAATTACAACGTAATGAGTAAAAAATAGACCGTACTAAAAGAGAGTTGACCAAGCTTAAAATATGGTCAAATAATTACTTGAGTCAAACTGTGTAAGTAGTAGTGACGATGAAGAGTCTTAGTTTGTACATAAATCTTTTTCTTAAGTTTTGCAATTAACTTTTAATTACATTTTATTGTTTTATAAAATGCATTTAATTTTTAATTATGAATTTTTTTCATTTTACTTAATTGTTATTTAAAAGATGTCACCAATAATAATTAAAAAATGTGACTTAATTATAACTAAAACCAACATGAATTAAAATTGTTATTAACAATTATAATTATATAATAAATTGGTGAAAGAAAAGTATAAATTAAAATAAAAATTTGTCACCAATACCTTTTAGCTACAAATATAAAATTGTCACAAAAACGTTTTAACTATGTTTGCTAAAACATATTTAATAACCTTTAGCTACATTTATAAAAACGTAGCTAAATATATTCTGCTACATAAATAAATCGTCGGTAAAGATTATTACTTACGTCTATGTTAACATGTCATAAGAGCTCCAAGTGTAACACGTTCTCGAACATAATGATAATCAACCCCAATGTGTTTATGAGAGTTTTAAGTAGGGGAATAACTGTTAAATATAAAGCACTAATATTATCACAATATAGCATAGGAGGATTGCGTAAAGACACACCAATGTCTCAGAGAATATGCATTATCTAAGTAAGCTCCACAGTGGTCGAGGCTAAAACTCGATATTCTACCTCGACACTTGACATAGCTATAGTAGGTTGTTTCTTAAAGCCCCAAGAAATTAAATTGGCATCAAGAAAAACAAAAAACCCAATTTTGAATGTCGATTAAATGAACACCCAGCCCAATCAGCATCAGAAAAACCAACCAGATTTAAGGTAGAGGAAGAAAAAAATTGTATCCCATGATCAAGAGTTCCTTTAACATACTTCAATATGTGCTTTACAACTTAAAAGTGCAAAATAGAAGGATTATGCATGAATTTGGCACATAAAGTTCATTGAATGAGATATATTTGGCCTTATAAGTGTTAGATATTGTAAAGCACTAACCAAGGAATGATAGGCTGAAGCAACACAACTTAGTTCAAAATTAGTGTATAATTCACGTTTTTTTGCCAATGGCATGCTAATTGCCTTGAATTCAAGAATCTTGGCCCTTTTCAACAATTCACACGCATATTTGCCTTGAGGAAGAAAGATTTCATTTTTTAAGTGAGTTACCTTGATGCCTAAGAAGAAATAAATTGGTCCAAGATCCGTCATAGCAAACTCTCGTTGTAAACGAAGTAAAAGTCATTGAAGAAGCGAATCATTATTTCTTGTGACAATTATATCATCTTCATAAAGAAGTAGAATGATGGTACCTTCTAAGCTATGTAGAACGAATAGTGAAGAGTCTACTTGATTGCAAAAGAAGTTGATGTTGAGAAGAAAAATGCTAAACCTATCATACTATGCCCGTGGAGCCTGCTTAAGCCTATAAAAAGTTTTCTTTAGTTTTCAAACATGATGAGGGAGAGTTGGATTTGTGAAACTAGGTGGTTGAGTCATATAAATAGTCTCTCGAAGTTTATCATGTAAAAATGCATTTTTCACATCAAATTATCAAGTTCTCCACCCAAAGGTTATACTGACAGCCAAAATAGTTTGTATAGTGGTTAGTTTTACTACAGGACTGTATGTTTCCTCAAAGTCAATTCCTGCCATTTGTGTGCTTCTTTGGGCAACTAGTCGAGCTTTGTGTCATTCAATAATTCCATCAGGGTTGAGTTTATTCTTTTAAAACTATTTACTTCTTATGAGGTTTATGTGAGGTTCAAATAGAACTAGATTCTACGTGTTATTAGCCTTAAGTGCTCTCATTTCTTCCCTCGTAGCATCATACCAATGAGGTATTGATAAAGTTTGTTTGAATGACTGTGGCTCTACGTATAGGTCTATATAAGTTGCAAAGAGAGTTTCAAATTCAGGGTTGTGTGACTTGGATTGGGATACCATTAGGTGTATATTAGTGGTTGATGGTAGAAGAAAGTATTTACTTTGTATAAGTTGTAAGGAAGCTTCGGTTGCAATGGAGGGAGTGCTTATGGGCTCAATGTGTAACGATGATGTTTCGCTTGAGAAGTCTAATGGTGAACTTTGCTGTTGTTAAACTACATGATTTTATGAGGCACTAGGTATCTATTGTCAATGTTGATTCGTGATCATCAAAGGCTCAAGTGATTCATTTTGAGGGTACTGATTTGTGACAGAGTGTTGCTCCTCTGGTAATGCTTAGCTTAGTTGTGTGTGTGAGATTAACAACTGCTCATGAGAGAGAACTTCATCATATTACCGCTCATTTGATTGAAGATGTTGCATAAAAGTGAGCTGACTTTTTCCCAGGAGAGGAAGATTAACAAGGACTCACATTTCAAATTCAGTATGAGCATGGTCTGTGCCATCTTCATTAAAAATTGAGAGAATGTGGTAACTGCAACATCCTCTGTCACATATGCTTGGGAAAAGTTGATGTTAGAATAAGGAAAAACACTTTCAATGAAAATTAAATGTCCAGAAATGTAAACTCTCTTTCTTAAAGGATGATAGTACTTGTAGCCTTTGTGAAGATTACAATACCCAATGAATACGCATGGATAAGTCTTAGGCATAAATTTGTAAGTGTTTTTTTTTAGATACGGAAATCATCTACAACCAAATATCTGTAGCGATGAATAATCAGGATACTTTCTATATGATTTCTGAAATGGGCAATCCATGTTCAAGATAGGTGATGCCATCCTATTTATAAGAAACACTGCTATTAGGAAAGCTTCAACCCAAAAACTAAAAGGAAGACCAGATCGGAAAAGAATCGTGAGTTTGGTTTTAACTATATGTCTATGTTTTTGCTCAGCCATCCCGTTCTATTCTGGCGTATCAAGGCAAGAAATATTTTGCAAAAGTCCATAGTTTTCAAGGTGCTCCAAAAATTCCATCTTACCAAACTCGCCATCGCCATAACATTGAAAATTTTTAATTTTTCTTAAAAATTAAATTTTAATCAATTTTTGAAATTTCAAGAAAGTGTTGTAAAATTCTGATTTACATCATGGGGGTAAAACCAAGTGAAAAAAGTGCATCCATCAACAAATATCACATAATAATGCATGCTAATAGTTGTAATTTACATCATGTTTTAGGGTTTAATTTTTTATGTATCAAGTGTTAAATTGAGTATTTAGTGTGTATTTAGGTTAAGTTTGTGTTAATTTATGTGTTTGAGTGTTTTTATGCCCTAAGGGACACGATCATGAAAAAAAGACTTTATTATAATCCGCAACCATGACAGAGAGTTTAGATTTTGGCCATGATCATAGCAAGCACGACCACGATCATAACCTGCATAAGGCATAAACGTAAACAAGAGAAAAAGTCAGATTTCGAGGGATTTTTCAGACCGTTTCAACCCCAAATAAACTGTTAGGCTACCAAGGTATAAAAAGAACATGAAGAATACAGAGAAAGGGAGCTTTTTGTGTCAGCCAATTCTGAAACCCTAGAGGGATTATTGAGAGATTTAAGGAAGAAAATGAATGAAAAGAGACACGAAGAAGAAGCTTGACGTGAAGTACTTCCAAAAAAAGGATGTTTCCTGCCATTACTGCCTCCATCATCATCCATTTTGAGCTATTTTTGGTTTATTTCATTCTTACAATTGTGTAGAATATGAAATAGACATAGATGATAGATTGTTGAATGTTGAGGATATTGTCTAAACTCACCTTCGGGATTTTGTTTTTGATATTAATGAAATTCAATTTATTGTGTTTTTATTGAGTTATTAGTGATTCAATTTATGTGTTTAATAATTCGATAAAAAATTGAGAGGGTGAATCTAATGAATATCATGAAATTAGATTAACAAGAGTTAGGTAGTTTGATAGATAAAGAATTGAATCAAACTATTAAATTTTGTAGCGAGAGATCATGCATAGGTTTTCGGTAGTTTTTAGACAATTTCAGAACTAATTTAAGTTTTCGGTAAATTATGAATCGAGATATTACAATTCCATAATTTAAATTAGGGATTATATATTAGGGTTAAAGATTATAGCTCGAGAGAGAGTAATCAACCCATAATTTGGCAATCTTATAATCAATTAGATTTTTGTTAAGGTTGGATAAAACCCCCTTTCTCTAAATTGGTAGTCCTAGGATGATTTTCAATTGGGTTGTGCAAATAGCTATCCTGTTTATATATTTTTTTAAATGTCATGACCGACA
The DNA here is from genome assembly GCA_027568935.1 of Erythroxylum urbanii. Taxonomy (NCBI): domain Eukaryota; kingdom Viridiplantae; phylum Streptophyta; class Magnoliopsida; order Malpighiales; family Erythroxylaceae; genus Erythroxylum; species Erythroxylum urbanii. The sequence continues at coordinate 8,419 of JAOQML010134262.1, read as the reverse complement.
CTTTTTCCTTTCTGTCACGATCATGGATCTTAGTGTACGATCGTGTCGTAGTAGGTAGGGCCATGATCGTGCCCTATGTTGGACTGACACCAAAACTCAAAATTTGAGTGATTTTTTAGACCATTTCGACCCCAAGTTTGACCTAGGGCCTCCATAGAATAAATAGAACATGATGTGATAGCCACCAGTAGTCATTAGAGAGCTGAGAGAGCTGCACAAAAGAGAGATTTTGTCAAAAATTCGATAGAGACCTAGATAGAGATCAGGCAATCGAGGATGGAGACGAAGGAAGAGAGGCACAGAGACACGCTTGATGTGACGTACCTCCCAGAATAGGTGGTTTCCTGCGGTCACGACCTCTGAGATCCATTTCGATAATATTTTCTAGTTTTATTTCGATTTCATTGATATATGAGATTTGGGGATTGATTATAAATATTGTTGTTAAGTGTTGACTTGTTTGTGTAAACTCACCTTTAGGTTTTTGTTCTTGAGATTAATGAAATTTATTTGATTGTGTTATTATTCTATTTAACTATGATTCAATTCGATTCTTCATTACTTGGCAATAAACTGAGAGGGTGAACCGGTGAAAATCATCGATTTAGGTTAACAAAAGATAGATAAATAAATAGGTAGAGAATTGAATCAAACCAGTAGAGTCGTGTAACGAGAGATCGAGTATAGATTCTCGATAGGTTGATAGACAACATTAGAACTAATTTAAGTTTTGGACTAATTGCAGATCGAGAGATCGCAAGTTTCATAATTTGAATTAGGGATTATTAATTAAGAGAGAGTAATTCACCCTAGGATCGTCTAGGTCCGTTAAATCAAAAATTTCATAATTGGATATATTTTATTTAATTTCAAATAAATTCCCTCTTTCTCTCAATTGGTCACTTTTAGGTTGAGATTCGGATTATTTATGTGAGTTGGCTTTTGTTCAATCTTTTGGTGCTTTAATTTCTTATAATTGATTCTTGATTAATTTTAATTCTACAGTAGTTGTTTAATTAGGTATTGCGAACTTAGCTGCCATTAGATTTTAGGAGTAGTTCCCTTCCTCGTGTGATAGGCATCCTAGGTACTACGCAAATGACCCGTGCGCTTGCAGAATTTACTGAGGTTATAAATAGTAAAATTTAGTGCTTGTAACCACAGGTGAACAAAACTTTTGGTGCCATTGCCAGGGAAGGCAATTTAGTTCTAAAGTTTACTGTGTTAGGATAGTCTTTAATTATTTTTTTAGTTTTAGGTTAGTTTAACGTAGGAATCATGCTTTTGCTTGAACACAAGAGTCACAAGGGGTTTGAATTGAACAATTGAGACATCAGATTTAGTCATAACATATTTAGAACAAACCCTTAGAAAAGCTCGGCGAGAAGAAGAAGAAGAGTTTTAGAAAGCACAAATTGTTGAGGAGCTACAATGCAACATAGATCAAAAAGTCAACCCTGGTAGGCAATAACAAGGGGCCCTTATGGATTTTATGAGGCTAGGGTTCAATCCTACGAACCAAGGAGTGGCTAGATCACCTGTTCAAGCGGTCTCCTTTGAAATCAAGCCAGCCCTCCTAAACATGCTTTACAGAATTTCCAATTCCATGGACTTGCAAATGAAGACCTGAATGCTCACATCGTGAGTTTTCTCAAGATCTGTGATACTTTTCGATATCACTAGATGTTAGAAGATGCTATGAGAATTAGGCTATTTCCCTTCACACTTAGGGATAGAGAGAAGGCTTGGTATCATTCACTGAGCCCTGCTAACATTATGACATGGGACCAGCTAGTGCGTGCCTTCCTAGATAAATATTTCCCATTAACAAAGACCGCCAAAATTATTAAGGAAATTACAAATTTCCAACAAGGTGATAACGAGTCTATTTTTGAAGCGTGGGAACGTTACAAAGACCTGTAGAGGAGATGCCCACACCATAATTTACCCAAGGAGTTCCTGCTATATACATTTTATAACGGAGTAAACCTACAGACTAGAGGCACCATCGATGAGATGTCGGGAGGATCATTAATGAGAAAGACGGTCAATAAGGCAGAGGAATTGATAGAGGAGATGGCCAGTAATAGATGCTTATGGGCTCGTGAATGTAGTAGGCAACCTAATAACTTTAGGGACTAGAAGGGAGTTGTCACTGTCAATCAGATGATAGAGATGCAAGCTAAGATGGACAATTTGACCTCAACAACTCAATAATATGAAGGCATCATCTTTAGCCACAATAAAGGCCGCACAAATGAAGTGCAAGCTATGCGGCTAATTGGATCATGATATGACGGACTGCTTTTTGATGAGAGAAGATAACCCAAAGCAAGTTCATTACATGGGAGCTTAATTTGGACATAGAGGCGGTAATAATCCCTACTCTAATAAATATAATCCTGGCTAGAAGAATCACCTAAACGTCTCCAGGTCTAACAACAACAACGAAGAGAAGTTCAGATCCAAGGACAATCGAGCTTCTAATAGGACAAAACAAGCTCGATGGATTCAAAATTGGACAAAATTTTAAATAAGATAGGAGCAATGGAGGAAGCATATAGGAGGCTCGAAAGTAAATTCGAGCAAGTCACAAAGAATTATGCTTCGTCTATCCACAATTTAGAAGTCTAAGTGGGGCAACTTGTAAAAGCAATATCAACTCGGAATGCTAGAACTCTTCCAAGCAACACCGAGTCGAACCTGAAGGAGCATATCATGGTTGCAAGCCAGACTTAGGACAAGGAGCTAGAAGAGGTAGATAAAGGAGAAGGTCAAGTAGTCAAAGATGACCTTCCAAGTGAGACTATGAACAAATTGGTGCAAGTAACTCGACGGGCATTCCTGCATCAATTTTTTGCTTAGAAGGAATTATATAATAGGAGGGAAGCAGGAACGTTACAAGAAATCGAGCCAAACAAAGTTAAGGAAGTGATAGAACGAATACAATCTATATTGAAATTACAAGAGTCTGTCACAGAGAAGGGGAAGAAGCAAATACTGGAAGACACCCCCATTATAGTGAAGAAGGATGATCTAGGGGACTTTTTCATCCCCTGCAATATTAACAAGATCATCATAGATAAGGCAATCACAGACTTAGGCGCGAGCATAAATGTGATGTCCTACACTCTCAGTCTTAAATTGGGGTTACGAGAGTTAGTGCCCATAAAGTTTTTGGTTAAAACGGCTGATAGGACTTCACTTAGATCGATAGGAATCATACAAGATGAGCCAGTCAAGGTCAGTAATTTTATCTTTCCCAAAGATTTCTATGTTTTGGATATCAATGAAGATGAGGATACTCCGATGATTCTTGGATGATCATTCTTAGCCACTGCACGTTCAATGATTGATGTGGATGCGCGCGAACTAACTTATGAGTAGGAAAGGAGCAACTGACCTTCAAAGTGACTGTTAGAAAGTACAGAACTCCTTTAACTCCAATGGATCATAACAAACCCAAACCTCGAGGAGAATGGAAAGACATTGACGATCCTATAAATGCTTTCTGAAAGAAGCGCTCGCGAAAGAGAAGGTGAGGAAACAAAAATTTCAAGAAAGGTGGTAGTTGCAATATGGTAGCAAATATTCACACTTTAAGATTAATAACGACGTTACAATTAAATCAATCATTCCATCCGCCATGAGCTTAAAAGGAGCAACGAGCTACCAATATTAAAAGAAGTGCTACATGGGAGGCAACCCATGGAAAATTTTATTTATTATTTAATTTTGTTCGATTAGTTGAATTTCATAGTTAGGTTCATTCTTATTTTGGTTCAATAAAAGAAAAAAGAGGAATAGGATTTTGGAATCATGGGGAAAGAGTACGTAAGCATATTAAGAGAAGTAAAGAGGAACTATGAATTGAGAGAAGGAAAGAATTCGAAGAAGAAGGTCTTGGTGTCAGGATATAGGCACTGGCCATAACCGTATATCCTGACATAAGGTCACGATCGTGGCCTGCAATTAGGATTTCCTTCTATGGTATGCCGCACGCCACAATTATGGCATAGCAGGCCATGATCGTCGCCTGCAACTATGTACAAAAAGGTGAGAATGCAAATTTTAAGTGACAATTTTACCATTTTACCCTTTTTATCACCTATTTATTCAATTCTTACTTAACTTTCACCTTCACTTTCATTTTCAATTTATCTCTTTAGAATTCAAACATTCAAACACTCTCACTTCTCTCTAGAATTTTTGCAATATCTAAATTTTTCCAAATTCAACCCAAACATGCCTCGTATCAAGCTAACCACCTGATAGGAGCCTCACGGAGCACAACAAGTTGTGGGGCGGGGGAAATGAAATCGAGCAGCAGACTTTGGAACTTCATTTCCTATTTATACCGAGGAAGAAGGTATTCGTTTCCGTTCCCTTCATTCTAGGCAATTTTTTTTGCCTAAATATTTTGATTTTGATACATTGGATAGGATAGAAGTTCGTTAGTGGATAAAAAACTTAGCAAAGAGGATCCAGTGGGGTCAGTTCATTAGATTCCAATTTCCTGTTTATAAAGAGCTTACCTAGAATTCTTCACGTCCTTGACTGTTGGCCCCAATAACAATAAGGAATTATGGTTTAGATTGAGGGGGCGAGTATATGAGTTAACAGTAGAGATTATGTGCAACATATGTGGATTTCCCAAGTCCACCATTGTCGACCAACATGATGACTTTCGTACCTCCCAATACTAGCACGAGCTAACCGGCATTGAGTGTTTTTATGCCAAAAATGCCCACAACAATATCATTCAATCCCATGAACACTTGCTGTTGCATAAGTTTATATGCCAGCTGGTCTTTAACAAATCAGAGACTAATAAGTGTTCCACCAAGAAACTATTCATACTGTGGTGCATGGACTATAGTATTCCGGTATGCATATCCACGCACGTGTTGAATGCTTTTGTTGCAACTCTGCAAAAGCGGAGCAACCATCTTGGAATAGGATACATGGTTTCTACCATCACAGAGCATTTTGGTATGAATCGGAGGGGGTTAACAATGCAGCTGCCTGAGTTCCTTGACCACCATCATCTATTTCGGGCAGAGATCATTCACTCCACCAACATGAGTCTGCGAGAAAATAAATGAAAAGACACATGTGAAAACCAGGATGGGTCAGGCAAGCTCGAGCTCCACACCACTTAGGCAGCCTCAACAGGAGAAGTCAACGAATGAAGAGTCAGAAGAGTACCAACGCTGGACAACAGTTTTGGATGCAATCTTCGAAACCAACAGAACGCTAAAAGAAGTGGTGCGTACACAAAGATGCCAAAACTGAGAGATTCGCCAACTCCATCGGTATTTCGATGCTCAGGGTATTTAATTACCACCTCCCATACCATCACCACCTCCATCTCCTTAGGATTCAAATCTAACCCAAAACTTTTCTCCATTTCTCTTTTGTTTTGTGTTGTTTTATTTTCTGTTATTTTTATTTTTATTTTTATTTTTTATTGTTAAGTTTATCTATTCTTTACTATTTTAATTTTTGTTTTCACATTTTGTTTATGTATTTGTCATGTATGCTCCTTCTCACATTAAGGACAATGTGTTCTTCAAGTATGGGGAGGGATTATGTGTTTTTCTTTTGTATGTGAATTTTACATACTGTATGATAGTATTTGGTTGCATGTTGTGAAGTGTGTGAATGTGTCAATGGCTTAGATTGAGTGAATTTTTTTTAATTTTAGACATAGTATATTAGGTTGTAAACAATCATTAGCCTACGAAATTAGTGAATTAAGGGGCCTTTGGATAAATATACAGCCTAATTAGGACTTAGTGTAAATTTAGCACCCTATAGATTGTCACATTCATTCATAATTTGAGACCTTTTAGCTAAGTAGCTTAATTAATATTTTTTTCACGAAAACAAATAGTTTAAAGCAACAAGGTAGGAAAAAGCAAAAAAAAAGTTTAATAAGTGTTCAACAATCACTATTCCGCTGGCCTTCAAGTTATGAATAGAGCTAGTAGCCAGTTGAAAACATAATATAGTTGAGTAACCAGATCGACACGCATCATAAATGTGTGCCTTCGTATAAAAAAGCTATAATGACGTTTCAACCAAGCAGTTAATAAATGACTAAGTCGAGTAACCAGATCAACATTCATCAAAAATGTTTGCCTCCAAGTAAAAGCCTATGTCCTAGGTGAAAAAATTATAATAATAATAAAATAAATAAAAATAAAAATTTTGTGTTTAAATAAATACCTAACAGACTTGTGATAGGCTTGAAGTTTCACGGAACTATACCTAGGAACAGTTACCGAGTCTAAGGGACCGAAAAATTATTAATATGTGTACATAATTGAAATGGGTAAGTAGGTTAACACTTGGTCTTCATTTAATTGTATATTTACCTCAAAGCCCTTTGAAGCATATTTTGCATGTTACTGATTTGACATAATTTGAATGGTTGTGTCCAAGATTAAATTTTGCTAGACCCCATTTTCGGAGTCAAACTTTCATGCTTGCTTATACCATAAGGTGTCAGACTCCGTTTCTGGAGCCCGGCGATCGCATTCGGATAACATACATTCATCAACCATACTTGCATTCACAACTCCCCTTTCTAAGCTCAGCTCAGCTCTTCGAATAGTCGACTAATCCATTTATCCATTTCACCCTGAATACCTCAAGGAAGAGCATTGGTGAGACCCCAATTTTACACATATACCTGCTTCAGGCCTATTGGCATAACTTTTTCTATAGGCACCCAATTTATGGTTTCTTTGGATAGTTTGAAAGAGGACTTCAAGAGCTACAACTTCTATGAAGACCTCAAAGACCAATTCTATCCTCTGAAGGGTAGAAAAATAGGGCAGAATATAAACTGTGAATAGTAATATAGAAGAAGTCAGTGAACAGTAACACAGACGAAGTCCGTAAACTGTAACACGAACGAAGTTTGTGAATAGAAACACAGATGAAGTCTGTGAACAGTAACACAGTCGAATCTGTGTACAGTAACATAGAAGAATTCTATGATTAGTAACACAGACAAATCTGTGTACAGTAACACAGACGATATTCTTCATCTAATATAACTGCTTAACTCCTTCTTATAATCCTTGGCCTACGATCTATCCTCTGTGTTCTATCCTCTGCAGTGACTTTTATCTTCTGTGTTGACCACTTGTCTTCTATTGTCTATCCTCTGTGTTCTATCCTCTGTAGTTGACTTTTATCTTCTGTGTTGACCACTTATCATCTGTTGTCTATCCTCTAAGTGATGACGTGTCTCCTGTGTTCTGACGTCATCACAGACGATACTTATACTCTTTATTCATACCTTCCTCTGTGTTCTGACGTCTGCACAGACGATACTTCTACTATTTATTCATCTTTTCCTTTGTGTTCTGACGTCAGCACAGACCATACTTTTACTCTTTATTCATCCTTGCCTCTGTGTTATGACGTCAGCACAGACAATACTACTACTCTTTATTCATCCTTTCCTTTGTGTTCTGACGTCAGCACAGAGGATACTTCCACTCTTTATTCATCCTTTCCTCTGTGTTCTGACGTCAGCACAGACAATACTTCCACTCTTTATTCAACCTTTCCTCTTTGTTCTGACGTCAGCACAGGCGATACTTCTCCTTTTAAATTTCCCTTACCTCTGTGTTGTGACGTCAGCACAGACGATATTCTTCCTCTGTATTTTTCCTTTGCATCTACCTTATTTAATGCAATCATTAACCTTCTCAACCGCTCTCATTCATTTAACTCTCAGGTCAGAATCACCCAAGCGTAAACATCAATCGCTTCTCAAACCTCAAAATTATTTGAACAGATGCAACGTGAAACTTAACAATAATCATAGTCATACATAGAACATACATATATTTCATTCATTCCTAAATGAATATTTATTTTACAAGGCTTTAATAACCTTACAAGTCATAATACATCAGTACACTTAAACCAATAAAACTTGAAAATTGGCTAAAGCCTTAAGTTCCCAAAAATCTAACCTAGGAATACAAAAGAGAACACGCAGACTGGGATGCCGCCCTATCTCTTGACCTACTCACTTTCTTATTCTTCACCTGAATGGGACAGAATTGAGAGGGGGTGAGCTTAAAGCTCATGGGTAACAGGCTTATAATTTAGGAATAAGCAGAAAAACCTTTTTGCACACATAAAACATGTTCAATTACAAACCATGCATGCATTCATCTTGTCAAATAAATCATGAGCACATCAGAATGGTTTGGGTGGATCCAAAACAGAACGTACTATACATTTCCCTTAAGGGTCTTGTGTAGCCGTGAACAGAACGTACTATTGCAATTCCAATTTATGGTCTTACGTAGCCATGAACTTATGGGAGTCCATGAAGGAGCTCCATGCCACTAGCGGGCAAGCGGGAGAAGCCTTTAGACAAGTGCACTTG
>JAOQML010134258.1:0-16634 GCA_027568935.1 Erythroxylum urbanii | reverse complement strand
ATTTTTAAAAAATTTTAAAAATAAATTAAATGCTCGGGCCTACTTAAGCTCGAGGGGCAGCTCGTGCCCAGACGGGGGCCTAGCGGCGGGTCGATAAGACGCAGCCCGCCCAAGGCCCACCGTCCGTTTTTGGCCCACCAGGTTGGGCCATTCCTGCCTGCATATTTTTTCAATGGCCCTGGCCGGGCCATCGTCGACCTGAGCCCTGCCCGACCCATTGACATCCCTACTTACATGGTTTGCTGCTATCTGGATGCCATTATTTCTAGTTCAACCCCACCTTAAATTCTTTTCAGCTTTGTTATAATCCTTATAACTTCTGGAATTGACTTGAAACGTGTCCAACCCTTTAAAATCAATCTCATATGTCTTCCTGTTTATAACATAAGTTATGTTTGGACTGTTTCTACAACTCTATCTTCAAAGCCCTTTGCCAAGTGCCGCTGCATGAAAATCAAGTTTTCCAGATACAGCATCACCATAATACAACTATCTTAGTAAATCGTCAGCAAGTGAAGCTTGGTTGCCTTCAATGCAATTGGATAGCTTATGATTCCATGAATTCCTATTTAGTATTTGCAAACTTAAGTGTTCAGCACAAAGAATAGACATCCTAGCTACTCTAGCTTCCACTACCTCCGGAGTAACACTAGGATTAATCTTTTGAACATTACAATGAAACTGTAAAAGATACTCTGTTCATCCCATGTAAGTTGTAGAACCTACGAGTTTCTTGCAAAAGATAGTTGACAAGCATATTTTCAATTAAAAATCTTACTTTCAGTAAAAGTAGCACAAAATGGCTCCATGAGCATAGATAGGAACATAAAATGCATATATCTTCAAAGAAATATCCATGTCCGCGCTATGGTTTTCCTCATTCTTTAATGACATTTTCTAAAGAATTCGAACTCCTAGTAACACATGCATAATCCTTAATAACGTCGAAAAGTCATTCATTGTAATCTTTGAATCACGTATTCTCCAGTCATTTCAATCATATCTGAAAAATACATGCTTACAGGATAGTGCAAATATTAAACAAAGCCATAAAAATGTATGGCAGTAGAAATAAGTGACACGTGATAGTATAATTAAATGACAAATGACTTAGAAATTGAGTGACAAATGGACTAGGTATTTAAGTGACTTTTGGCAGGTTAAGTAGAAGACATGTAGCATGTGTCTGTACTTGAGAAGTGTCTCAACACGCACCTTACACCTACCCCACATGACTCACACATGACATTACCATCTTCTCTTTTGTTTTTGCCACATGCTATCATCTTCTTCTTCTCTCATTTTCGACACTCAAACCCAACCCTCACAATTATGAGTTTTGCCAAAAAAAATATTGTAATTTGCCACTCCAATATTTTGTTATCTTCATCTTGTTGCTAAAAACCTAATATATTTATACCTTGAATTTTTTGCTAAAAACACAATCTATTTCCACCTTAAATTTGTGATGATCTTGCAAGCTTAGAGGGCTATATTAACTTGATGAATTGAAGAAGCTTTTGAGCTGAACAAGGAAATGAATTACTGACCTATTGTGACATATGTTATCATAACATTTATGATGACTGTTAAGGGATAGATTGATTGCGATAATGATGTTTAATGAGTGCTGGGATACTAATGAATAAATGGATACAATCATGTTCTATTTTGAGTGCATGAAAAACAATAGTTTATGAGTTATTGTATAGATGATTTTGAGTTGAGATTTGAGGTGAAATTGATGAGGAATTGAAGTATAATTAATGAATTATTAAGAATATGTTTTGAATTTGGTATGAAGGTGTTAAAATCTATGACAAAACCTTTGTAGGGGTGCCACGATCGTGGCCTGATCTACAAAGAGCATTTGAACAAGCAACGATCATGGCTTGGGGCACCACGATCGTGGCCTATGCGACAGCAGACATAGACCAGATTCTAAAACTCAAATTTTCGAGGACATTTAAGACCTTTGAGGCCTAAGTAAAACCTAAGTTTTACCCTAATTAGAAAAGACAATAGAAAGAAGGAGAGAAGCTAATTTTCGTGTGCCTCTATTGGCTACATTAGGAAACATCCAACAAAGGAGAATAAGTGGAGATAAGGAGGAGAAAGGAAGAGGGAAGAAGAATGGTTGTTGTTGCTGCTATCTTCCCAATCCATCTTGACCCTTCCAAGCAACATTTTCATTTCATCTTTGTTATTCTTTCTTTTGAATGTATGAGATGGGTTTTATAGTGATGGATTTGGGTTTGATGATGATGTTCTAAACTCCTTTAGGGATTTTTTCTTAAATCAATGTTAATGTGATTTCTTTGATGTTAATACATTGGGTATTGTGGTTATTTGTTGTATTTACAAGCTTCAGTAACAAATCAAGAGAGTGAACAGGTAGTAAAATGATTAGATTGGGTAATGAGAATTAAACAATCTAATATATCACGCAAATAATCAAATTGGTAATTTATACTAAGAGAGATCTCGTATGAGGGCCCGATAGTCTATTAGAGGGCTTAAGATCTAATTAGATGTATGGGCTTTTTGTTAATAGAGAGATTGCAAATTCCATAATTCAATTAGGGGTTATGATTTAGGATTTAATGATTATAACTTGAGAAAGAGTAATCCACCCTTCAAAGGTCTAGGACTGATATTGTATTAACTCAAAAGTAATCATGTTAGCATTCGACGATAGGATAAATCCCCATTCTTATAATTGGCTAATCTTCCTTGTGTGATTTTTGATTGTTTATTGGTGATGCTCAATTTTGATTTATTTGAGTTAATTTCACAATTTCATTTTCAATCAATCCATATTCGCTTTTTTACTTTTACGTTTAGTTGTCCTTTTCAGTTTAGTTATCCTTTAGGCCTTAGACAACATAGAATTCAATTAATTCACCAACTCCTCGAGGAATCGACACCTCTTATACTACAATCATGACTCATACACTTGCGGTATATTGAGAGACAAGAAATTGTAAAACTTGCCAACTCGATCAATATGTTTATTAAGTGTCGATCTTTATGAGTACTAGTACTAAACCTTTTTTTATTCTAACTGATAAATTATGTTAATAATGGTGCTTGAAAAAACTCAAATGTAAAGCATTAAACTAGAATAAATCAACACAATTGACTAATAAGAATAAATATTAAATTAATAACAATTAATAAAAACAACTACACCTGGATAGTAAATCCTCCTAAGACTTCTCATGCAAATAAGACTTAACATTTCAATTTAACCTAAAATTCATCATATTATGAAAATTCCTCAATTATATTAGTATCTTTCTTAAGAATGTTAGCAAATACTTCAAGTTTAATTAGCTAAATTTTATTTCCAATTAAAATTCCTTGAACTGCATTAACTGATTTATGAATTTTGCTATTAGGTATGACCCTAATCCAGAAGATCTATGTCAACCTATCTTTAAAATTTCAAGTAAATCTTTTCGATTATGCTAGATCAATTCATATAAAGGATTTCTGGGTCTCAAATGCATAAAATCAAATATAATTAATAGATCGACATATATTAATTCAAAAATAATAAAGAACATATATTCAAATTTCCTTGAAACTATTGAACTAAGAGAGGTTTCAATCAATGCTTTGATGATAACAAAACATAATTACTACTAATGAGTTTATTATTTTGATGAAAAGTATTATAAGAACAAAATAAATCTAAATTTTGCAATCGTCGAAATAAAGATCAAGTCAAGAACAAAAGAAAAATAAGGAACATCGAAGTCATTCTTTAGTTTATGATATTGATTGTAATCTCATTTAATCACTTTAATGTTCTAAAAGACTCACCATGCACAAACATTTCATAATTTATTTCATAAGTCTTTTCATTCATCAAAAGGCATTAGATCTTTTTTTTCAATAGAAAAGTCCCCTAATATTTTAAAAAATCTTTACGGAACATTTTGGGAAGTGTTTAAATCATAATTTCATTAAACAAATTGCATTTGAGCATTTAACATTGTTAAAGTCATATTTTTAGGGGGATAGTTTAATTTATATAGGTTATTGATTGACTAATATATGCTAAAGTTGTTAACTTTGATGTACCAAGAGATTGTTATAACATTGTTTGATATGCCTACTAGTCAATTAGGTCTTAATAACTAGTAAATCTGTGCAGTCAATGCACACTAGTTAACTAATATGCTATGTTGATCAATCAACACACTACAACTAGCTATTGTAATGACTGGTTTTTGCTTCCAACAACTAGTAGGAGTACCGAAACCCTATAAATATATATTTTCTTATTGGTTTTTGCATCAAGAAGCATTTAAGCACCCTTATACAAATTTATAAGTGTTTTTTAAAATCAATTTAGCATTCACTGTCTCATTTTGAGTGAGTGAGCCTTTATGATATTATCAAAGTGATAAAGAGAGCCATTTAATTTGTAAGCTTATATTGAGGCTTTTGTTTATTATATTTGGGTGTGTTCAAAGTGGTTTTGAGGTTCCTATTTACCTCATAAAAAGATTGTAAAAGGGGTTCCTTTTTGTTAAGTGAAGATTATACAAATGTTATTCTTCGCCTTGAAAGAAGAATTATAGTGGAAATCTAATAAGAGTATTGGGAGTGGACATATGTAAGGCGAACCACTATAAATTGATTTACATCTTTCTTCCCTTACTCTTTTACTTTATTACTTACAAGTATATTTAAATTCATTATTGTAGTTTATACTTTCATCCTTTGTATTTGTGATCATTGTCATTCTATGATAGAAACTATTAGGTAAAATTTTGTAATAGCCCAATTCACTCCCCTTCCTAGGTGCCATTAGGGAATAACATAAGCTGAAGAATAAGTTAAATTAAATTAAAATCTCTACAAAATCCATCCCGATGTTCTTCATATCTAACTACCATAAATATTTAATTCCTAATCATAAAAGACATAGCATAAAAACTAAAGGGAAAATCAGAAAACTAAAAGAAATATGATGAAATCCCTTTTAATCTTCATAAATTTAAATTGTTAGAAATCTATTCCAAATACCTCTTCTTGCTTGTTCTTTGTTCTTTATGCTATTTTAGGTCATCTAATTGTGCCGTCCAAACCTCCCTTCATCCACACTCCATACTATATACTTAAAAAAACACAAAATTCCATCTGGAGCAAATATGTGCATAAACAAGGGCCTAAAATGTGAATACGAGCTCATTAACATATAACACAGGTGTCTACCTTTTAAACACAAGATCATAAAATATAAAATCAATTTACATGCCTAAAACTCTTCAAACACAATAGTATAAGCTTAAAATTCAAAAAAATAGAGAATATAAGCAAGTACATGGGTGTGTACTAGGCTATGTTCTTGCTATACATTTTTGTAACTTGGTTAAAATAGCTCCAAATTGTTGTGAATTTCTTTGACTTCATTCCATTTACTCCAAATAAGTTAATTACAACTGATAGGTGTAGTTTATACTATATTTTCATAGGTGTTTTAGTGTGTTTATAGGTGTTTATCAAGTGATTATTGCATGTATAAGGTTATAATTATGTTAATGTTATTTGTTGTTTATGTTTTAAGTGTTATATGGGTTAGGGCATGATTTTGGATCTTAATCTTGTGTTTCTTGAGGTATTTGATATGTTTGTTTGGAACCCTAACATATACCCTGGAATCATTATAGCATATCTAAGGTGTATTAAGAAGTGACCATAACGAATTAAGTACATCTAATTATAGTAAGAGATATAATGGTACTTAATGTAATAGACACCAATACATGGATAATTTGTTCGCTTCAGAATGGACACACACACTTAGATGTGAAATATGTATGGAAATTTTTTATATGTTTTCTTAGATTTATGAATTTGATGTGAGGGGAATTGATAAAAGAAGTATTCCATAGGTAAATGGGGTGTTTTTGGTTAAATTGGATGTATTTTTATGTTGCTCTTGCATGATAAGACCGAAGTTAGTTGATTTCGAATGTGTACCTCACTAAATGGATAGGTTCTACTGAATAGACTTATGTAATTTGGCCATATCTTGGCCTGTAGACTTCCAAACTTGATAATTTAAAATGGAGATTAAATTAAAGACATAGGTCTAAAACTTTCATGAAGGAACTGAAATTTGATTCTGCCTCTAAGAGTTTTGAATTCTATTTTGAATTCAAGTTCTAGCTATTGTCCTTTTTTTTGAACAGCCTATAGTTTTTTAGGGTATAACTCTGATAATTAACCAAATTGCATGAAATTTATGCCCTTATAAACTTAAGACATAGGGGAATGAAATAAATTGATAAGATTATAGGATAATGTGGGAATTAAAGGAAGAAGAAGGACCAATATGAAATTTTCCTAAAGTCAACCCATGGACCAATAAGATTAAAGCATGTGTGTTCAATAGAATTGTTATACATGGTCTAATAGAATTGTAACACATGGTCTAGTAGAATTGTAAAACATGGTCCAATATGATTTTAACTCCTAGTCCAATATAATTTTTACACGTGGTTTAATGGGATTGTAACATATAGTCCAATAGGATTGAAACATATGTCTAAGACTAGAAAATTCATGAAAAGGCATATGGAAAGGGGAGATGGATGGCACTTTGATGGCTTAACTTCAGATTTTCTCCTCTCCATTTCACCTCCTTCATCCCATCATTTTTCATTTGGTGATTCAAGAAAAGCAAAGAGGAAGGGAAGGAAAGGCAATAGAAGATCTACTTTGTCAATTTTGATGTTTGGGATTTCACTTAGTTAATTTCTGTATTTGGGTATATTTGAATGTGTAAAAAGATTCATTTGGATGTGGAGTGGTTGCTGGGATGACGCTTTGGTGTTATTATTTTAGTGTTATCTTACATAGAGAGGGTTGAATATGACAAGAGAGTATCATGTAGTGGAATTTTGTCTAGGGTTTATTGAACTAGTCATATTGTTTGAGTCATAACTCAGCTTACAAACCTCCAAATTGGGTGATTCTAGTTTCATATGAAACATAAGAGATAGAAATAGAAATCTCTAGAGGTACTTTGACTTAATTCTAGCTTTATGACATGGGAAATTGAGATCGAAAATGGTGACCTGATGTTGCCCCTGTTTTAGAGCAGCATGTGATATTTGGTCTATATCTCATGAGTTAGGAGTCCAAATGACCTGATTTTTAGTGCTATAGAAATGAGAGACACAGAGGAAGAAATGTATAGAAGACTAGAAACCCAGTTATGACGTTTTGTATATAATATTAAGAAACATGTAGTGGTAAGAATAGAGAAAGTGTATGTCACGACCACGACATTGTTTTTGTTTCCAATTTTTACCACATCTCATCCTAACCTTTATGAATGTGTATACAAATTTTCAAACACTTGGAAATAAATGAAATACGACTTACCATATGTGAATTGGGAGACTGAACATTGGAATATAAGATTGAGCATAATGCATTTTGAAGAAAATTTACATGCACATAAATGATTTGTATGTATATTCATTACTTATAAGTGTATAGTATGATTATACAAGTGTGATTTTGATACCTTTCTAATAGTGGTAAGCCGTGAATTGCATGTATGAATGAAAATATAAATTTTATGATTTGAAATGTATTTCATATGATTCGTTAACATATGAATTGTGAAATTTGCAAATAGTTAAAGGAAATGTTATAGTGCCTGCTCTATTGTCTTGGTTGTTGATAGATAGGCATGCCTATAAGGGTTACAGTGTAGTTGCTACAGTTTAACACCACCAGTGTCCACAGTTTGATACCTTCGGGTATCCACAGTTTGATACATTTGGGTATACACAGTTTGATATCTTCGAATATCCACACCCACAAAAGATGTGCAGGCTTAACACAAAAAGGAAACTTAACGGTCATAAATAAGAAATACAACATGACAACCTGAATAATTGGTATTGATGAGCAATTGTATTGGTTGTAATGATGAATTGTAATGATGTGCAGTTATATTGATAATTTTTATTAATGAGCACTAAGTATCAATATTTGGCTTATAAATGTGTGTTTTCGGTATATGGATAATATGATGAAACATATTTGCATTGTTTACTTTGCTTAACTATGCCATCATTGTTTACATGAGCATTTAGTATCAATGTTTGGTTCATGAATGTGAATTTATAGAATGTAAGTTGTGAAATTTCTTACCTACTGTGAGTGGTCATCCAAACTAAGTGTTTTCTTTATTAAGCTTTCAAGCTTAACACGGGTGTTAATTAATGTAGGTCCAAGTTATAAGAGTAAGCTATAGGGAACATCTGCAGGGACCAAGGCTAACATATAGAAGAAAAAGTACTTTTGGAATGTGTTTTTAGTTACAGATGATTGCACATGTCAGGAAGAAAGGAAATTGTATGTTTTCTTTTAAATTACCATGTAAATGTAAAGATGTATTACTATTGTTAAATGATAATGTTAAGCATTGTGGAGTTTTGTAATGTGTATATGTATAGAATTGAATAGAATTGTATACCTTGAATGCGTGTATAGGAATTTGGTTACTATGTGTGTGGATGATTGTAGGTTTTGAATAGGGGGTATTACATTGTTATTGATGGAAATCAGATAAACGAAGAAGGAAGAAAGTTGGAGCATGCATAGCGTGCGTGGCAATGTCACGGTCATGACACCTATGTCACGATCATGATAGAATGTCATCTTGTAGTGTCACGATCATGACAACTATGTCACGGTCGTGATAAGCACTTCCCAGGTGTGAGATTTTTTATCTGATTTGAGTTTCGGGGTTATTTTGAAACTGATTGAAGGGGAAAAACCTTAGTTACACCCCAAAAGTTGTGAATTGATAGATTGTGATTATAGAATTTTCAAATTCATTCAGAGTTAATTGGTTAGGTCCTGAGAGAGAGTAATTAAACCCTTCGAAAATCTAGAATTGACACATAATTGAATCAATAATCATTAGGGAAGCAAAATAACGAAAGAATAAATCCTATTCTTTCATTCTTGATCATCCTCAATTAATTGTGGCAGCTCAATTATTATTTGGTTATTTACTTAATTTTATTTGATTGCTTTAATTTTTGTTATTTATTTTCATTTAATTCGTATTCTAATGCTTTAGACAGAGTAGGATCACTTAGTTTTAACTATTTCCTCATAGGATCGACATCTTTGATACTACAAGTTTACAATCTGTATACTTACGGATGTTGGAATTCTTATTAGAGGTAAAACTTGCCTAAAAACAACCTAAAAATGAAATATGAAGAAATTAAGTACTAAAAACAATAAAAAAACACTTAAATAAATTAGCTAAATGTTGGCCCCGGGTCTCGATCCTTATTTCGTGGCAACAAGATGCCAAAATTGGGGGATTTTTAAGTAAAAGATATATATATATATATAGAACATGCCCGTGACTTTTTTTAAAGTCATGATATATAACATCCAAATAAAATGAATTAAATTTCTTAGTGGGAGTAAAAACAATTAAACAAACAATTAAATACATAAACAAAAGAAGAAGCGAAAAAGTCACAAGCGTGACTTTTAAAAAAGTCACGGGCATGAGAACAACTCTCAGGGCTGTGAGAGGGGGAAGGAGTTGCGATCGTGCTCTCCTACAAAAACATAAAAGTTGCGATTGTGCACATATGATGAACAATGGCGGTATTAAAGGGGTTGCCGTGATCGTGCATATGCACGATCGCAACATCCCTACTGCACACATCCACTTCAAATCTTTATAACTTTCTACTATGAACTTCAAAAGTTATAAACTTTATGTCATTAGAAAGCTAAGAGAAAAATCTACAATTTTTATGAAGACAAATTTGTCAAATTCTGCCTAGATCAGTACATTTTATTCATTAAAGATTTAGAATACACTTTTATCCCCTTTCTCCCTTATTTCTCTCTACTGTCAATATATATAACTGATAACTATAACAAGAGACCCGAATTCAACAAACCGTACATACAAAACTCCCATTAAAAATAAATAATTGCTTCAGAAAAAATCTATTCATAAGCCATTGAACAACTAACAATTTTATTTCCAACCAAAAATATAACAATTTTTAACAGAAATGGAAATTGAACATGAACAGAAGAAATTCTTCAACTCTTACTGTCATTCATTTATCAAATAAAACAGAGTATGTACATTGCTCCAATTACAAACAAAAGTCTCATCAGTAGCATAATACAAAAATACAATATTGATGCTCATGCTTGATATGCTTCTAAAGCTTCCAAAAATGATCCAAACTTAGTTACAATTGAAATGTTTCTTAGAGATTGCTGAAGTTTTGCAAGGTTCAATGCCAATTTGCTATTTCTGCACCTAAAGAGTGGGAAATGATGGGGTGAGCTGAGAAGCTCAGTGGCTAATATGCTTATAGCCATCGGTGATGAGTCATACACACATACAACCAAGCATATTTATACCCACAAAATTCAATTCATATAACATTAAATTAAATTACAATCACGTAATCCATATCACATATTTTACAATCATCAATTAAAGCATTCAATTATAAATCATGCTCAACAAATCACATCCAAGTACACAATAATATGACTTGATAGAATCCCATAAAACAGAGTGGTGAAACCAAAGTTTACACTATGAACAGAATAAGTCTATTTTTCGAAGCTCATATGCACAAACGGTCAATCGGGAGAAGGCTTTAGGTTAATGTACATGTGACGAACAGAATGGTATCTCTCTTTCCCACACAAGCAAATATTTCCAATGCTTACATATTTCATAACAAAATCATACTTTCATGCTTTTTAAATTTTATGTTTTTCATTAACATCAAAGCAGCAGAATTCTTGCAAGGCATACATGATATTAAATTCACAAAACATTTTTCCCACATTCACAATGATTCAAGACAAACATTTATACACGCAAAATCAAATAATATAGCCCATCATTACAAAAACTATAAACATATTACCCACCTCTTTACTTATAAATCCATGCTCAAACTTGTTTTTCCTCTTGTTCATAATTTTGACTTTTCATGATTCCCTTCAAACAAACATATTTTTCATTCAACAACATATATGAATAAAACCTCTATAAAGCTCTATTATCCAAAAAAAAATGAGCTTAGACTTAATTTACTCTTAATTTATCTAACTGAAAGAACTAAGGTCAAGTTAAAGGTTCATGAAAATCTAAGAAAATAATTCTCTTGGTTCTCTTCTTTCTCACTTTATTTTCAGCACATAAAACCTATTTTCTCTACTTTCTTCTTCTATCAAAACAAGAAGAAAAAATAGAGGTTACCTAAAAAAAACTCAGCTGAATCTTCTTCTTCTTCTTTTTCTGTTTCTGTTTAGTTTTCTTCTTCTTTTATTCTACTTCTTCCTATGTTTTTTTCTTCTCTCTTTCTTTCTTTTTTTTTCACGACTCTCTTTCTCTTTTTCCCTAACCTCACAAACACGTCTCTCCCTTTTCTCTTGTTATTACACGACTCTCTTCCTCTTTCTCCAGTTTCTTCTAGGTTCTTCTTTTCTTTCTTTCTTAACCTCTACATGTCTCTTTCTTTCTTCACTCACGCACACACCCTTCATTTAGTTCTTCTCTTATTAATTCAAGACAAATTTTCTTTTTATCTTTCCAAGCTTGCCCTTCTATATTTGATTTAATATCATCTAACTCCTTAACTTAATTCTAACACTTCCATTTAATCCATACAACCATAGGTAATAAAAAATATTCATAAATAAACTCCATAAATTTCTAATTCACAAATTCTGATTTTTACTCATGACTAAACACCAACAAATTCTCATTTAATAATTCTAATTTCTAAGAAAAGTTCGGGGTCCAACACTAAATATGTTAAATTTTAACTTGATAATATAAATGATTAAGTACTTATCAAACTTCCTCCGCTCAGGCATTTGCTTATCCTTAAGCAACTAATAATTTAAATTCATAGGCTCTTCTAGCTAGCCACCTCTCCTCTCGCTCAACCTATCCATTCACACTTCTAATTACTATGCCTCAAAAATCAAACCAACATTGTATTCAGAATCAAACAATCATAAAATGAATCGCCATAAGTAAACACCACAAATGATATTTTTGACAATCTTTTTGAAATCAAATGCAATAGGATTTAACACCCTTATATAAAAGATTTAATCAATTCGCTTAAAGTGCTTAGGGAAGTTTATTAGAACTCCTAAATCAACGGATAGAAGGAATTTTCACCATATGCTTGCTAGTAAATCACATTTCTGCTACTATAAAATAATCTAAAGGTAAAAATCAAAAGGTCTTTAAAATAAGGTGTAATAGGGCATGGGTAAAGGTATGAAAGGTGAAAATTTTAGGTTAATAAAAATAAAAGAATTTGCATAAACAATAATAAACAAAAATCTAATTTAATTTGGTAGAAATCCATATAATAAAATACAAATAAAATGTAAAATAAGTCTTGAAAAACATAAGTAGCTTCGTTTTTCTATTTCACAATTACAATAGTTCAAAAACAAATATATATCATTATTATTTTCTTATTTTCTTTTTAGCTTTTAAACTAAGCTCATTTCAAGATATTTTTTAATTAATTATTTATGTACTTACAAGGAGACTATGTATAAAAATTTGATAATTAACACATGATAAGATATAGTCTCAAATATATAAGCCTGCATCTTTCCTCATTCTTAATACTTCTTCATCTAATCAGGTTCTTATGTAACCAAGTACATACAATCCTTTAGGGTATAAAAGTAGATGTCAGGCTATTAAAAAAATGGTTTCTCAACTTATAATGTGATTAAAATAATTCAAAGAAAGAGCTAAAACTCAAATTTGGTTATATCGAAGGGATAAAAATAAGGTAGTATAAAATCAAAGTAAAGGCTCAAATGAGAATTTAATCTAGGTGTCTTTTCATCTTAATGTCTCTAATTTAAAGATGTGGTCTCAATGTGCATAATAAAAGCAAGTTCTAGCGTCATCCAACAATGCAAGAAAAATAAAGTAAAATATATTAATGATAATTACTCATAGGCTCAAAAGCCACAAGTAGGCTTATGTGTGAATAAATTCTAAGCACTTTCATCAAACTGACTATCAAACCAACCATTTATAATATAGCAAACAAGAATCCATCTAATCATTCCTTCTTCCTCTCATATGGTAGTATAAATCAATGACTCATAATAACTTAAGATGTTTCAAGAAAAAAATTGTTATATTAAAATTTTCCATAAAGAAAATTTAAAAAATAAGAAATAAAATATGCTTGATATAAAGTACAAAAATAATGAAAGACAATCAACATGAGGAAAAGGTAATGTGAATTTGTACTTGCTTGATTAATGTACAAAATATTTAGATTCTCGGCATTATATCCATATAAATCGTGTGCAATAATCCTTATAGAAAGAAAACAAAATGAAATAGAGCATAAAAAAGGAAATAAAAACCAAAAGTAGAAACTTAATATATCATTAAAAAGTTACGATTTAGTGTAGCTATAATAAAGAAGAAAAATAATTTTACCCTCCTCTCAACATTCTTAGATATCCACTCAACTTTTGGAAATTCGTAGCTTCATTCATCCTTTTATCAAGCACATTGATATGTGTTTAATTATTGATACATTTAATCATTTACACTTAGCGATTAATGATATAAAAATACTTAAGATACTCACCTTAATTCATACATGATTTTAGGTACAATTTGGAAATATAAAAATTAAAGTGAGTCGAAAGCACTACATTTGGGTGGTTTTTCTAAGATTAATTTTCACTTGTCTTCATGAAGAAAAAGAAAATTAAAGAAAAGAAGAAAAAAATCAAAATACAAAGAAGAAGAATTAAAAGTGTTTGCTGGAAAAATGAAGAAAAAATCAAGAGTAGCTGAAGAAGGAAATGACAGCGCATGAGGAGAAAGCCATAAGCAAAACAACAAACGCAGACAAATGTAGAAGACGTCTATATAACGTAGACAACTACGTTAAATGTAGACAAGAGCTACATTTCACAGATGTTGGAGGGTTAAGTGAAAGAAAGGTGAAAAAAAGCAGTGGACCATGATATTAAAACGTCAAATCAAAGAAACAAAAGAAGAGAATAATAGCGTGGCTGGAAAACAAAGTGAGTTGTGGGAGAGGAAAGAAGTGTGAATAGTAGGGTGGACCTTAATCTTTATTTGTCAAATCAATGAATAGAAGTAAGGAGAAGAGAAGCTTGTGGTAGTAAGTAAAGAACCGAAGGGGGCTTCGGTAGGGTTATTTAAGTGGGCCGAACCATTTTCTTTGTAGAAACCCATGGAAGGCTAAGTTTCTGGCGCCGATTTGGAGGTAATATCGATGCCAACGACTCAGGTTAAGCATTTTTTAATTGTTTTGTTGTTTCATTCTCTTATTAGAAATTGATTATGTTATCTTGTATAGATTGATTGGGTATTTGAATGATGATGATTTTAATGCTCTATCGAATTGTTTTCTATGAAAACCCATCGCTAGAATCGAATGAAATGTGTAATCGTTGTATTCCTAATTGATGTGTGGCAACTAATGGTTCTGATCATTAGAGATAAGATAACATAGGTTAAATAATCCAAGCTTGTGTGATTATTACCTAGATTGGTTTGTTTTTCTGAATCGTAAGGTGGTTGTCTGGATAAACTTAGAGAGCTTATTCTTGGTTTTTCGATAGCTAGGATTAATTAACAAGCGCTTTGTAATTAACTAGGATCTAAGGAAAAATCGAGATTAACAGAGCTTATTGTTAACATATGACCGATAATTGCTAAGAGAGATAAAAGAACAACAAATCAATGAATTATGCTTAATTAGGGTGTAGACTGAGATTGAACCAAAAAATCGGATCCTACCGAATTCTCCAATTTTATCATTTTTCACATGTTTTGTTTTATTTGTTTTCATTAAGTTTATTTTATTTTATTTTATTTTCTTATTAAATCCAAACCCCCTACCTAAACATCAATTATTTTCATTTCATAAGCTAACTAAACACTCCCTAAGGGATCGACCTAGACTCACCACTGCTAAAGTAGTAGTCTAGTTATTTTACTTTGACTAGCATTGCGATGCGCCTGTCAATTTTGGTACCATTGCTGGGGAGTGCGGTGTTTAGTTTTTTATTTTTTTAATTAGTGTTTTGTATATATTTGTTCGTAATTCATTTTTTTTCAGTTATTTTGTAATCTTTTCATTTTTTTGTTTCGTTTTTATAAAAAATTTAACAATTAAATTTGACATGGATGGGAGTAATTTTTTATAATTCATATTCTTAATCCTATAACAATGTTTGGACTGATCAACCTAAATTTTGTTATAGATAAGATAATCAGCCGAATTACTTCCATGCTAATTTGTAGAAAGCATAGCAATTCTCGCACATACCAGAAGCTTGCTATCAAGACTCAGGTACATCCTTGGAAGAATTAATTAATGTGTATATTGATAACACTTTGCAATTACAGCAGGAAACAAGTTATAGAATCCAAGACTTGATAAGCCAGGTGGATTAATTGACGAAAGCTATCAATTGCCTAGCATCACATAGCAAAGAGACGTAACCATATCAACCTATGGAGTACCCGATGGATATTAGTGCAGAAACCTTACAGAGTGAAGAGGAGCTTGAGAATCTTGTGTCTAGTACTCAAGGAATTGCTTGTGAAGAAGAAGAAGTTGAGAAGGAGCTTGAAGTCAAAAAGGACATATGATTTAGCTCGGATGGTAAGTACTAAATCTATGATTATTTTTGAAACGAACTCTTAACCTTTACATAGCAGATTGAAGGAACTAAACGAGGAAGAAAAAGGTGAAGTGATGTTCGAAATATTTCCCGATTGCATAGATTTAGTCAAGATTGAAAGCTTAAGGATAGGGAAGGGCCAAAATGGGAACGATTATCAACCAAGACCATATCTTGAAGAACCTCACATTGAAGAATCACATGTACCATTAGAAGGCTCTAACTTTATCAAGTGAGTAGAAGAAAGAGTTGAGCCAATGACCGTTAACAAAGATGCTTTTTGGGAGGCAACTTAAGGAAAGTAAATTTCTTTGATTTAAATTTTCACATTTATTTTTTTATGAATGTGTGTTTCTTTGTTGGTTTATTTTTGCTTGTTTTTAAGTTTTCAACCAAAATGAGAGAAAGAATAAAATAAACAAAGAAACATTTGCTCATTTTCTATTGCTTCTAGGAATATTTAATCATGAGTAGAGAATGAATTGATTAGAGAATTTCATAGCAACTTTGGCATGTACTTTAGCTCTTGTGATTAATTGATGTACATTATCTTTAGATGAATAGTGACTAGTGGTAGACAAAGCTGGTGAGATTTTAAGCCTTATTAGACTAAAACATCCATATTAGTCTCATTGTCTTTTGATAATATGGGACTGTCATGACATGTACATCCCGATTTTGCATTGAATTTCTATTCGAGACCACATTTTTATCATGCATTAACATGGATATGATTAGGCATTCTTTGTTTTTCATAAACTACATTAGCCAAATAACCTATCTTATTGACATGATTTTTCCCTTGATAAACCCCTTTGAGCTTTATACTTTTTCTTTTTGTACTAATCACATTACGTGCT
>JAOQML010134206.1:0-16644 GCA_027568935.1 Erythroxylum urbanii | reverse complement strand
ACTGCAATCAAGCATGTACCCAGGTATTGTAAATTTTTAAAAGAGTTATGCACAGGCATGAATAAGGTGCGTGATAACGAGAGGGTGTTCATGGGAGAATCAGTCTTGGCAGTTTTATAAGGTAAGCTACCCATTAAGGAGTGTGACCCAAGTATGTTTACTATCCCATGCAAAATAGGTAATGTAGGTATTGAACAAGATATGTGCGATTTAGGAGCTTCAATTAATTTAATGTCGTTATCTATTTACACTTCTTTGAATGTGGGTCCTTTGAAGCATAATAGGGTTGTCTTAACCTTAGTGGATAGATCAAGTTTCTTTCCAGAAGGTGTGTTAGAGGATGTCCTAGTTCAAGTTGATGGATTAGTATTTCCGACTGATTTTTATGTGTTGAATATGGAGAATAGGAATATTAGAAATTTTGATATGATTTTACTAGGACGTTTATTTTTGAAAACATCTAGAATAAAAATAGATGTGCACGCTAGAACCATGATAATGGAATTTGATGGTACTGTGATTAAATTTGATATCAATAAAGCAATAAAACACCGAAGTGATTATGCATCTACTTTCGCCATAAATAGTGTTGACCCCCTATTGATAAATTTTTGGAGTTTTACAGTTGTGATGCCTTACAGGTAGCCTTGACTGAAGACTTGATGACTCCAAAGTTAGTAAATTGGGACAAAAATTGGGTGTTACCAGATCGTTTGTTCCAAGTAGTAATGATCTGAATGGAAATTGGATGCAGATGGAAGAAAGCAAGTTGTGCAGTTCACTGGAGCTGATACGACATGACCATGTGGTATCTTCCGGAAATCAAATTTTGCCATCTGTAGTGAAACCACCAAATCTGGAGCTTAAGCCATTGCCCTCTCACCTTAAATCTGCATTTTTAGGTGCTGGAGACACACTTCCAGTAATTATTTCAAATGAGTTGAGCAAGGTGAAGGAAGAAAGTTTGATCCGGGTACTTCGAGATCACAAGGAAGCTGTGGGATGGACTATTGCCAGCATCAAAGGTATTAGTCCAACGATCTGCATGCATCAAATACTTCTTAAGGATGATTACAAACCAAGTAGATAGCCACAACATCAGTTAAATCCTCCAATGATGGAAATCGTGAAGAAAGAGATTCTTAAGTTACTTGGTGCAGATATGATATATGCTATTTCAGACAGCAAATGGGTCAGCCCAACCCAAGTTGTTCCAAAGAAAACGAGCATTATAGAGGTTAAAAATGATAAAAGGGAGTTGGTTTCGACAAGCGTTCAGAATGGGTGGCGAGTTTGCATCGACTACAGGAAGCTGAACTCTGCAACACGTAAAGATCACTTTCCCTTGCCATTCATCGATCAAAAGTTGGAGAGACTTATGGGTCGCAGCCATTATTGCTGTCTAGATGGATATTTCGGGTTCCATCAAATTCCTGTTGCACCCAAAGACTAAGAAAAGACATCCTTCACATGCACATTTGGTATCTTCGCGTATAAGTGCATGCCATTCGAACTTTACAATGCGCCGACAACTTTCCAAAGGTGTATGGTAAGTATTTTTTCGACTTTGTTAAGAAAATAATTGAGGTCTTTACAGATGATTTTACTATATATGGTAAGCCCTTTGCATCTTGTCTAGAGAATTTAGAGAAAATTTTGAAACGTTGCATTTAAACTAACTTAGTGTTGAATTATGAAAATTGCCATTTCATGGTTAGTCAAGGAATCATCCTAGGACATGTAGTTTTGTCTAAAGGGATTGAAGTTGATAGGGCCAAAGTAGATGTTATTAGATCTTTACCTTACCCCATAAGTGTGAGGGAAGTTCGTTCTTTTCTTGGCTATACAGGTTCTATCGGTGGTTCATTAAAGATTTTGCAAAGGTAGCTCACCCTTTGAGTTGTCTTCTGCAAAAAGATGTCGAATTTATGTTTGGTGATGCATGTCGTAGTGCATTTGACAAATTGAAGGAGAGGTTAGTTTTTGCACCCATAATCAAGGTTTTAGATTGGGATTTACCATTCGAAATAATGTGTGATGCAAGTAATTATGCCGTTGGAGCTGTTCTTGGACAAAGAGTGGGACGTGATCCATATGTAATTTACTGCTCATTAAGAACCTTAGATGAAGCTCAAAAGAACTACACAACCACTGAAAAGAGGTCCTCATTGTGGTGTTTGCTTTGGAAAAATTCAGACCCTATTCAATGCAAACTAAAGTGATTTTGTATTCAGATCATGCAGCTTTGAAATATTTGATGAGCAAAAAGGATGCAAAGCCTAGGTTGATTCAATGGGTATTGTTGCTCCAAGAGTTTAACATTGAGCTAAGAGACAAAAAGGGCACTAAGAACCTTGTAACTGACCATCTAAGTCGGATAAACATGAATTCCTAGTCTGGAGAAGTGATTTAGGGTGAGTTTCCCGATGAATAGTTGTTTCAGGTCAATACGACTAGAGCATGTCGTAACCTGTGGATTGCAGACCTGGCCAATTTTTTGACAAAACACAGATTTCCAGAGGATTATACGAGGGCACAATGATATAAACTAAAAACTGAGGCCAAGTACTAAATATGGGATGACCAATATCTATGCAAGATGTGCTCAGATCAAATCATAAGGTGATGTGTACCTGAGGAAGAGATTTCTTCAATCCTCCAATTCTATCATTCATCAGCTTGTGGTGGCCATTTCAGACGACAAAGAACAACAAGAAAGGTACTAAAATCTGGATTTTACTGGCCCGATTTATTTAGAGATTCATATGCCTCTTGCAAAGCATGCGATAGATGCCAATTCATAGGTACTATTAGTCACAGAAATGAGATGCCACAAACACCCTTCATAGTTTGTGAAATTTTTGATATTTGGGGCATTGATTTAATGGGACCTTTTCCCTCTTCTTTTGGTAACCAATATATTTTACTTGCTATTGATTATGTTTCAAAATAGGTTGAGGCGAAAGCCACATGTACTATCGATGCTCAAGTGGTTGTCAATTTTGTGAAAGCTAATATTTTTGTTAGGTTTGGCACACTGAAAGCTATCATTAGTGATCGTGGAACCCACTTTTGCAACCGAGTTGTGGAAGCATTGTTCAAGAAGTATGGCGTCACTCATAGGGCATGAACTGCTTATCACCCACAAATAAATAGGCAAGCTGAGTTGTCCAATAGGGAGATTAAGGGCATCTTGGAGAAAATGGTGAACCCTTCACGCAAGGATTGGAGTGCGTGCCTTGAGGATGTGTTGTGGGCATATTGAACCATTTACAAGACTCCTCTAGACATGTCACCCTATCGACTAGTTTATGGCAAGACATGTCAGTTGCCTGTGGAAATAGAACATCGAGAGTTTTAGGCGGTGAAAATGTGCAACACAAGTTATGATGAGGCAGGGCAGCAACGTAAGCTTCAACTCCAAAAGCTTGAGGAAATCCGTAACAACACTTATGAGAATGTCATGATTTACAAAGCTAAAACCAAGGAATTTCATGACAGAAAGATTGCTGAAAAGAGGTTTAAAATTAGTCAAAAGGTACATCTTTTTGACTCTACTCTTAAACTTTTTGGAGGTAAGTTGAGTTCTAAGTGGGTTGGCCCATTTGTTGTTGCAAAAGTTTATGATAATGGTGCCGTTGACATTTAAAGCATAGATACTTCAAAAAATTTTAAAGTCAATGGACATAGATTGAAACCCTTTTATGAAGGATTTGAGCCTCACTTAGTTGAGGTACATTACGTAAGTAAACCCGATTATAACTAGATGTGGCCCCCGTCGAGCCAAAGACGTTAAACAAACGCACTACTTAGGAGGCAACCCAAGGAATTTTTTATTTTAAGCTTCGATTTTTATTTTGTACTGTTTCATTTATTTTGTGTTAATTTATCTCGATTTTTGATTCTGTGCTTAGTGTTTAAAAATTGGTTTGGAACTGATATGTGTGTGACAGTGCTTAAAGGAAGGTATACGACATGAGCATGTCGTATGCCTGTGTTCGCATAACCACCAGAAACTACAAAAATTTTAATTGCTCCAAGTTTACCCGTTGTTTTGTAGTGTTTATATGCTCTACAGGGCAGGTAATTTGGGGTGCACAGATGGGGATGAATTTTTTTTCACACACAATGGAAAGTTCAAGTATGGGGTACACAATTGTTTAAACCAAAGAGGGAAGTCCATAGCAATTTCAGCAGCGAGCTCCCTCCATTTCCTCCATCACCATGATCCTGGTAACTTCTATCCTTACTCCATGCCTTAACTTATACTGTCTTGTCTTTGTTTACATTGCGGACAATGTCAGTTATAAGTGTGGGGTGAGGAAATTGCTTTCTTTTGATATTTGATAGCTTTCTTTTCATAAAAAAAAATTTGCTGGTGTTTCTTTGATTTTGAGTCAATTGCATTTTATCTTTTCTGCATGTATTGTTTGCGTTGCTGTGCATGGATCTACTTGATACGATATTGTCATATGGTAACTAGTTGCACCTGTTAGTTTGTTTATTTTCAATTTTTGAATGTTCATGCATCAATTAACCTGTATAATAGAGTAAATCCTACCTTAAATAGTCTTGTCTTGATGTGATTTGATAAGTTCGAGTATTTAAGTGTTTTTAACTTAATTAATCTATTTTGACTCCCATCCTAGCATAACTTGAACTAACTAATACACTTAGAATCAAATAGGCCCTCGGCAAAATACACCTTATAGGAGTAATAACATACACCACACAAAATTAACTGTGATATTTTTTGAGCCACTTAAGAGGGAGTACAACATTACATATACTCCATATTTCTTTTGTGTGTGCATGTATAGTGTGTTCCCTGCCAAAACTCGACATTTGAGTTCCTATCAAAGCCACAATTAGTACATCGAGATAAAACTATGGCATTGTTTGTGTAACCCTTTGCTATCCAATTTCTTTGAGTATCCCACACAGTTAATTATCCCTTGTAGTCCCCGTTTAAGCCTAAAACCTTTCTTTGTTCTTATGTTAAAAACCCAATTAACCCTATCCTTTTTTCTTCGTTAGCCCCAGAATTTAACACCCAACTTGGAGGAATTGCCAAGTAACGTGTCTATTTTGTTGAATCATATCCTTCATGTGTATAATGTTTACATCATGCTCTTAGTTGTTGCGTGGTGTTAGGCTTGAGAGTTAGAAAACAATTCGGGGGAGAAAAAATAAATAAAAAAGAAAAAAGAAAAAAGAAAAAAATAAAAATAAAAATAATAACAAAAGAAAATTATATATTAAAATTCAAAAATGTTTTCTTCCCCCGAAACAAGATTTATGAGAAACACCTTGATGAATGAATGGAGAATGATGATTGGATAGGAAGGAATGGTTCGTCCAACTTTTGATAAATTCTATGGCCATATGTGTCGTATGAGATATGCATTACTTGGTATATACTTTGCTCCTCTTAGTTTTTCTTTCTTTGTTAAACCCCAATAGCCACAATACAAGCCTTTAAAAGACCTAGTTGATCGATGTGGGTTTTTAAATCCAAGCTAGTGGTAGAGATTGGACTCTATGTCAGGACTATGGAAAGGGCTACTATGCACTGATTTTAAGAGAAACACTACACCTGAAAATCTTACATGAGTGTTGAGTGAAATTGGAAAGAGTGTGGGTGTTATTGCTTTCTATAAGGTAATGTCGAAGTGGTTAACATTCCTAATTAATTAGGAGATCGATCGTTCATACATTGTTTATTCGATTTTATGATTGTATTTTGTTGGCTTAGGAAGTGTTGGGTATGGGAGAAAGAATGGTGATAAGAGGTTGGAAGCCTTAAGGTTTTGAATGGATTGAATACTTGAGGACAAGTATTGTTTAAGTGTGGGGTTATTTGATAGGTTACATTTCATGCATGGTTTATAGGATAGTTTGCATTCATTTTACATGTGTCTGTTTATTATTTGTGTGTTTTTGTGTGCTTTTATGTTTCTTACGTGTGCAGGAGACCAAAGTGGGGATTGGAGTCATAATGTAGGAGATTTGGGCTATTTTGGAGAAGCTACATACTGGAAATAGATACGACATGACCATATCGTATCAGGCAAGAATTGAGGAGGATTTATGGACGAGTTTTTAAGCCCAATTGTCATCTATCTTGGGCTGGATCTTTGTTAGAGACATCGGATACAAGCTGGGAAGCCAGAATGAAGAGTCCTATTGAAGACTAACTAGGAAATCTCTACTAATTTTGGCTAGGGTTACAAATTGGAGAGGATATAAATACCTTAGGGCGTAAGGAAATCACACGTTCTCTTTTCTTTCTCCTGTTTTGAGTAGTTAGCAGCTAGCCACCATTGTTATCTCAGTTTCCATGTTATTTTGTTGTGATCTCATGTTAGCTATGAACAACTAGACCCTTTTCTAGTCAGGGTACTTGGATATTCAGTCATGGATGATTTGTGAGACTATGTTTTTATTTGTTTATGCAATTTAGATATTTATTTAATTCTCGTGCTTGAACCAGATTTATTATTGCTTAATTTATTGTGCAATGTCACGAGTTGTGTGATTGATTAAGTGATAAATTGATGAATAGGATAGTATTGTCGTGGATATTATTCTATCAAAGTAGAAAAATTGGTTTTATCTTGCGAACGATGTATGTTGGGGGTAAAATCGATGGAATTAAATAATCTGACCAAATAAATTATGACGTTATCAAATTTATTGGTTAAGACAAGGGTCTTTTTCATTCTTAATGCAACTAGAGATTAATCTTGGCAGGGTGTTTCCCGAGGGTTGTCTTTAGATTAGGGAAGTAATTTGTTAGGGCGTTTTCCGGAGTTATTGACAAAGTAAGAAAAGATTGGCTAATAAGTGCATCACTTTTAGCTATAACTTTATCTATCTGAATTGTCTAATTTATCTTATGATGTCAATGATTGAATTTCCAGGCTGAATTGAAGAGTACCTTGGCTAGTTTTCATCCATTCCGTTTTAATCTCGTTTTATTAATTGCTGTCCAGATCTATTTTATGCCAATACCACATGTTCATGTCGTATCTTTCATTATAGCTATCCTTTAATTTTCTACGTTGCTTTTATCTTTTTTACATCTCCTGCAATATCAATTCTTTAATCTGTTATTTTCTAAGCATTTGAGCAACTCTACACTAATTTCCTATGGATTCGACCTGATTCACCACTAGTTACCTCGTTTTTGGAGAGTTGGAAATATATTTTTATTTTTGGTAGTTTGACAACCTATTAACGTATGAGAATTGTAACATCCCAGTATCCCATGATTAGGGTTAGAACCCTAGGATACTATATATGAGAGTTTAGTGAGAATTTAGAAGTTCATTTCATGCATTATATGGCATACACATACACGTGAATAATGTTGTCACTCATGAAAATAACTATACATGCATTCATTGACATTTTTTGGGTATAAGTGATTTTAAGGATTAAAGTGTCAATTAAGGATTAATTGTCTTAAAAATTGAATTGGTGTGTATTATAATTAATTTCACTTTTTTAGAGATATTTCAAATATTTTAGAGATTTATCAAAAATTTGAGGTATTTTAGACTATGAAAAATATAGAAATAACAGACAAATAGAAGTGTCACAATTGTATTAGAAATTAATTGACTAATGGACTAATTATGGAGTGACAAATGGATCAATTAATGTGTGATATGTGGACCAACAGCTAAGTGACATTTGGTAGCCTTACATGGAGGACACATGTTATACATGCAATATTGACACATGGCATTGCATAATGGAGCCACCTAGTCATCTAGGAAATATGTTTCTATATCTCCTTTCTTTGGTTTCACCAAAATCATCTAAACCTTCCTTCTTGCTTTCCCATC
This sequence comes from Erythroxylum urbanii, assembly GCA_027568935.1. Taxonomy (NCBI): domain Eukaryota; kingdom Viridiplantae; phylum Streptophyta; class Magnoliopsida; order Malpighiales; family Erythroxylaceae; genus Erythroxylum; species Erythroxylum urbanii. The sequence goes on along the minus strand of JAOQML010134206.1, from coordinate 8,791 downwards.
ACCGAAACACTATCATTGAACTTTTTTGTGTATTGGCTTTTGGTTAATTCATCAATGTGACACCTTGCAAAGAAACCACTTCAGAACATATGCAATCTCTCTATTCTTGTCCATCCACCAAAATCTCTTCTAACCACTCTCAACTGCTAGAATTTTTCTGAAGCAAGTAAGTGATGCTTAAAGTTGTATGGGTAGTGTAAATGATATTAAGATAAGGTTTTAATGTTTGTAAATTGGATGCATGTGTGAGTGGTGTATGTTTCCATGTTTATGGATTGATGCATGCGTGAAAGGTGTGGATGCATGTGTTGGTGGTGATGGAAGAAGCAAATTCGGTGATATGATTAATAAGACGAAAGATTTTAGCAATGAAGTGAGCTGGAGCACGTTATATGCAGTGTTTTTATTGAACATGCTTCTGTATTGTGGACACACCTTGATCTGTGAATGTCCAAATTAGATCTATTTTGATTTAGTATAAACTAGAGACATATGAATACATGTTTCATGGAAGAATGGAATTTGAAATATGTCCTTAAAAGTCTTGAAATTTGGCTTGAAATTGAGAATTGAGTTCTGTCGATGTATGAAAACAGTCTGTAGATTTTTTATTATAACTTGCATGATGTTGAACCAAAATTTATGAAACTGATATCATTAGACAGTTAAGACAATGTAGAACATTTGATTAGCAGAAGGTGTTGTCTAAATACTTCATTGTCTAGGTCATAATGGCCATACAAATATCACCTAAAATTTGCTTAAGAAAATCTAGAAAAAAATGTAGAACATGTGATATGAAAAAATATGGAATAGGTACTATTTTGGGTTTATGAACAATTATGAATTGTTGAATTGTGCATTAATGTTACTGAACTGAAACTGAAGTGAAAAAATGAAGAGGTCATCAATTGTAAATGATAGAATTTTGATAATGAAGTGTTTGATAAAATGGATATCATGTTATGGAAAAGGATAGGTTTTATAAATGATATTATTTAGTTAAAGAGGTTTAATCAATTTATTAGAGCTTGATAATTTCTTGAAAACAAATTGGTATGCAAATGAGTATGGAATGATGTTGTATTTGTGGTAAAGTAATCTAGAAAATTGGAGTGAACTTGGTGTTAAAATGTATGCAAGTATCGGACAAACAAAAGAAAGGAGGAAGAAAAATGCAGGAGGGCACAATCGGGTGTCTGCATAATCGTGACCCTTGCTGAAAAAGAAGGAAGTCGCAATCGCGCACCTACATGATCCCGACTCTGCCAAAAAGAAAGAAAGTCGCAATCGTGCACTTGGACGATCGTGACCTGAAAGGAAATATAAAGGGTTATTTTTTGAGTGATTTTTGGACTAATGAAGACTGGGATGTTTCCATATAAAGTATTAAGGTTTCAATGAGTTCTTAATTGAATTTAATTGATGTTGAATGAAAGGATTGAAGCGAAAAAAGGTATTAAGGATTGAAAGAATATTTTGAAGGTGTTATAAATTCTTTATAAAAGAGTATTAAAGAAACATAGACAAGAAATTGTCATTGAACATGCATGATACATGATACATTCATAAATGTATTTATGAATGATTATTCTTATGAAAATGCACATGAGTGACTTATAAATGTATATGATTGCATATAGAGGAACACGTCGAGCGACCACTTCTAGACATTGCTGGGACTTCAAGACAATAAGCTAAAGGGAGCATTTATGAGTCACCCTAGAAGATCTCCCTAGGATTGATTGATTGATTCTATTTAGCTTCCAATTATTGAACTGTTTGTGATTTGTATGTGAATTTTGGACTTTAAAGGGCTGAGGAGTTTGATATTCGGGAATGTATTGGAGTGTTTTATTTGTATCTAAAATTTGAAGGATATATGTTTGCTACTGAACTCTGATTGATTCCTAAATACTCAAAGAAAGTTGAATGCCGGACTGAGGTTCGATGAATATAAGATTTTGTACGTGCATCATATATGAATGCTATTCATGGCATATTCTGTTATCTGATTCATTTCATTAAATGCATGATCAGTTAAAGGCATTGTGATCAGAGTAGCCAGTCTGAAAGAGCTTTAATCTCATAATTTTGAACGTAGAACTTTTCTCCATGATTTTTATATCTGACTAAGCCCAATGGGCTAGTATTTGTATTTGTATCTAAAAGGCACTTGGTCACAACAAATAATAATGAATATGGAGTCTCATATGCATCTACATTTGTATATTTATGATTATTAAATATATTCTTGTGAAATTTTTTCTGAAGTTGTGATGTTAAAGTGATTGCCATGAAATGTGATTGATTGGGTTGTATAAGTTCTGAAAGAATGCATGTGATGTGTATGACATTCATTATGTCTTATTGTGATGGAAAATGTTGTGAAATTGGTTGGTTGTTTGACATTGGAGTGTGTGCCTGGAGTTTGATCATTAATGATGGTTCACTTATTGAGTTCGCAAAACTCATCAAAAATTGCAACGTTTTGATGAGTTTTGCGAATATTTTGGACTAGACAGGAGACCTAGATTCCTAAGATCTTCTAGAAGAACATTTTGGACTAGACATGGCTCAAAGGTCTGTCAACTGGCAATTGAGGAGTTCTAGTTATAACTATGTAGTTTTTTTTATATCAAGTAGAACTTGTGTATAAAGGTTGTAAATATTGGTTTTAATGTCTACTATGTAAATGTTTATGAATGAAATGAAGAGATGAGGTTTTTAAGTATTGTGTTTTCTTTATGATACGATTTAAGAGATTAAGTTTGATCCAGCATACCATTTGTAATAGGATACGTACATGAATATCCTCTGGATGTTTGGATATGTACTCTATGGTAGTGGGATGTGACAAATAATGAATTTATCCACTTGCATCAGAACTCTTCCACTATTCTAAATGGTCTTTTAATAGATTGATTAGCCAACTAAATTAACATCAATATCGGCTTAACCTCACCCAGCCCTAACTTCTTGAATATTCATAACAGCATAAGATTAATACTTACACCTAAGTCATATAGGCACTTTGTGAATTCAAATTCACTAACCACACAGGGTATTGTGCAACTCCCTAAATCCTTTAATTTAGATGGCATCTGACTGGTGAATATAGAATTATGGGTGCCAGTTAGAGCTATCATCTGATTATCTTCCCAAGTACACTTTTTTGATCATATGTCCTTTAAAAATTTTGTGCATTTAGGCATGTATTCCAAAGCCTCTACAAATGAGAGATTTACCTGTAATGTCTTTAATTTTTTAATGAATTTTGCAAATTAGGTATTTAGGTTCTTCTTTTGTAATCGTTGAGGGAAAGGAAAGGAATATTGGGTGGATATAGTGGAGGAGCGATATAAGGAGTGTATGCACTCATATTCACTTCTTTCTCCTTTTCTTGATCTTTCTCAACAGGAGGTATGGACTCCTCTATTGTCTTTGTGGGTATTTCAAGTTCCTTCTTGCTTTTAAGTGTAATAGCCTTTAATTGCTCCCTCTGTTCTTGAAGTGCTAAGAAGAATTCCCTTAATTCGCGTAGAGAATTCGTTTGACAATTTATTTAACTAAACCTCTATATTGTGGATTGAAGATGCATTGTTCTTTGTTACTTATTTGAATCTGCCTTCCAAACTCTTTTGTGCATCATCTAGGGTTCCAATCTTGTCTAAAATTTTATGCAACTTAGATTTCATTATGCTCGGTTTATCTCATAAGAAGCTTGGTTATCCTTGAGGTCTAAACTATCCTCCAACATTGTTCATCCACAAGAAATTAGGGTGATTCTTCTGCTAAGGGTTGTATGTGTTGGAGTAGGGATTGTTTCCCCCTTCTTGTCCATATTGAGCTCGTATATAATTCAATTGCTCTGCATCGCTTTCCTTCTTCAAGAAACAATCCACCGTATCATGATCCATTTCTCTACAGACTTCACACTTCAGTTACACAGGTTTTACCAAAGCTGAGGACAAATCTTTCATGTTGTTGAGCTCTTGAGTCAAGTTATCAATTTTTGCTTACACCTCCATCATTTGATCAATAGCTACAATTCCTTTTTGTTATCAAAAAGTAGTGGTTTATCTACTCTGCTAGTTCGTCCATAGACAGTTATTACTTACCATTTCCTCAATCAGCTCTTTTCCTTCATCAACTATCATTCTTATAAGTGATTCTCCTGAAGTTGCGTCAATTGTGCCCCTCGTATGTAGTATTACTCAATTATAAAATGTTTACAATAAGAATTCCTTGGGTAAGTTATGCTATGGGCATTTCTGTTGCAAATCCTTGTATCTTTCCCACACTTTATAGATAGATTCCCCATCACTTTGTTAGAAATTGGTAATCTTCGTGGCCTTGGTCAGGGGGAAATACTTTTCTAAAAAGGCACGAACTAGTTGATCCTAAGTTGTGACATTAGATGGGTTAAGAGAATGATACGAAGCCTTGTTCTATCTCTAAGGTAAAAGAAAAGAGCCTACTTCTTACTGCATCCTTTGACATTTGATGGTACCGAAAGGTATCACAGATTTTAAGGAAGTTCGCTATATGTATGTTGGGATCTTCATTAGTTAGCCCATAAAACTGCACATTTTGTTAAAGCATGTTTAGAAAGACTGGTCTAATTTGAAAAGAAGCTACTTATATGGGTGGTCTAACTACTCCATGATTAGCCGCATTGAACCCTGGTCTCATAAATTTTATACGGGATCTTTGATGACATCCTTGGTTTGCTTTGTGGTCTAATCTTACTGAAATTCCTCGGCCATTATTGCTCTCACGATTTATTCTTCTTTACATCGTGCTTTCTTAAAGGGTCGTTCTAATCAAGTGATGTCTAACTCAAAGGTTTTAGCTGCACGACTTGATCTTCTCATGACTTTTGTGTTCGTGCAAGAGAACAATTTAAGAAATAGAAAGAAAGAAAGAAAAACAAAAACAAAAACTAACCAAAAAACCTTAAATTAATGAATAATTAATTGCCTTCCTGATAATAGCACCAAAAACTTAATCGGGTTATTTGATGTGTGCAAGTTTTAATTAATTAACCTCAATAATCCACAAACATATGGTTTGTTCACATAATACCTAAGGTGTCGATTCCCAAAGATAGCTAATCCAATCCTATAATCTAAGGTCGAACAATTCACAAAATTCAAAGTGTAACCAAACTAAAATGAGAATTCAATTCAATCAAGCAAATCAATTCAATAATCAATCACGAAAATATTAACAAATTAGCAATTATAATACACACTCAATAATCAACCTAAAGGAATTATCAACTGAGATTATCTTTAATGCTAACCTAATCAATTATGAGTTACTAGATTATTGATTATAGAAGATACTACGGTTGATTACTCTCTCTCGAGTTATGACCATTAACTTTAAATTATAAAATCTAATCAGATTATGAAAGTTGCAATTTCTCAATTAACAACCTATCCAAAACCCTAATTAGATTTGATGATGTCTAATAAACTATCGAAAACCTATGCAAGATCTCTCTTTGCACAATTTATCGATTTGATTTAATTCTTGTTTTATTAAATCACCTAACTCTCATTAGCCCAATTTAATTATTTTTCATTCGATTCACCCTCTCAGTTTATTATCGAATTATGCATGTCCAAAATTAAATCACAATAAATCCAAATGACATATAAACAATCAGATTTCATTAAATCAAAGACAACCCAGAAGGTGAGTTTAAAACATCATTAACATCTAAAAATCCTATCGTCAACTATTATTTCAACTCTGTACAATCATAAAACTGAACATAGCAGGAAATACAAATTAAACGGATGACAAGAGGCTGCAACGTTAGGAAACTTCTGATCTGGGAAGTACGTCGAGTTGGCTTCTTCTCCTCTTCTCTCTTCCTTCTTCTCTTTCTCTATCTCTCAATAATTCTCTCTAGAGTTTCTCTAAAAGTGGTTGATGCTAAAGCTCCTCTACTTCTTTGTCTTATTCTTTAAATACATTTTGTGTTCTGATCAGCCCTAAGATTTTTCTAGGGTCTAAAAGGTCCAAAAAATCCCTTGAAACTTAACACTTTTAAGTGTTTGTCATGATCGTAGGCTAACTCCAGTGCTTCTATCACGATCGTGGCTTGTTATGCCATCATCATGTGTCATAATTTTGGCACGAATGTCTCCAAAACTTCTTTATTTTCATTGTTGACCCTGAAACACTAACAAACACATCAAGGTACCTAAAAAACATAATAATTAAGCTAAAAGACTTGTACTAACCCATTAAAACACTTAAACACAATTAATTAACAAACTAACACAATTCTAACCTAAACACATATTAAATTATTGAATGAATAATTAAATACATATCAAACTAAACCTTAAAACACGATGCAATTCATACATATCAAGAGGGTAATCAAAACCTTAGGATATCTAGGATCAAGCATAATTGAATCAACAAGATAAATGGAAGACAAAACAAGGACAAAATAATTCATAAGTTTGCATCATTGATTAATTTTATTCTTATTATTATTTTAATTATTTAATTGTTTTGTGTTCTTAGTTTATTTCAATTTTTGTTAATTTTTTTAAATTCTGTTCATCAATATTTGGTTACATAAAAAAAGTAATTTTGAATTGTTAGGTGACTAACTAATCCTTATGGGAATGATACCTTTTATACTACGAGATACGATCTATATATTTTGCATTATGAAAGTTTTATACATAACTGTCAACAAGTTTTTGGCGCCATTAGCAATGACTGATTGAGCATCTCATAAAATTTGAAAAATTTTCAATTTAAAGACTTTACAACTTTTTTAATTTAGGTAAATTGACACAAAAATCAAGAAGAACAACTGAGCAATCTTCAAACCTCTTCTTCTAACTTGGTGAAGGCATTGTAGTATAAAAGCGAGTTACTTAAACAAATATAATCTTTGTTGGTAGAGCTACTCAAATTATTCTTGGAATAAAATTGCAGGAACTAAAATGAGAGCATAAGATTCACGAAGTTTCTAGCAGGACAAGCTTGGGTCCTTGGAGTCCATGTTAGACAAGTTAATGGACATGTTAAAAACCAAGATCGATGGCCAAAGTGATAGTCTGAAGAGGATGGAATCTAAATTTGATCAAATAATGAAGAACCACTCCTCTTTAATTCATAACTTGGAGGTTTAAGTTTGGCTACTTTCCAGCGCCTTGTTAACATAGAAGGAACCAAATTATATGTGAGAGAATCCATCTTGCATATAAAATTGGCCTCAGTATATATTTGGTGAGCTTACTAATGCTGAGCTAGGTACAATATGATATTGAAACTTATAAATGCCTGAGAGTGAAGAGAAGACAAAGGTCAATGACTTGAATGAAGTTAATGTTCAATAAGAGAAAGAAGAATAAAGCATAAAGGAAATAAAGGTTGAATATAAGAAGGAAGTCTCTTTTCAAGAAGACGAAGTAGAAGAGTGGGTAAAGGTGGTTGCGGAAGAAAATTATTAATTCACCTTCTCGCAGGACAAACTGTTGGAGTTAACAGAAGATTTAAGGAGTTTCATCATTCCTTATTTATGTCCTTTTTATTATCTTATAACATGCAGCTTATTCACAAGGTATTAAACTATTATTGGGAGAAATGGGTAAAAGCAAGCCACTAAGTATTGACCCAAGTGGATGGTAAACATGAAGGGTACATCAAGTTAACAATCTTAAATAAACACCATTTGGGAGGCAACCTAAGAATTGTGGTAGGTTTTATAATTTTATTTCTATTTCATAAATTAGCATGTTATATTAGTTAAGTTTTTTGTAAATTCTTACATGTAGTTTTTTACTTTCTTATTTTTGAATTACTTTTGATTGTTGAATCTCATATTTGGAAAGGTGTTACAAGTTAAAGAAGAAGTTTTTAGGGATACATAAGGAAATTAATGCAAAACATGATAAATTTGGAGTGTGCTAGGCATGTCATGATCATACATGCATTTACGATCATGCTTGGTGAGGAGATGCACTATGTGTTAAGATCATGATAGACAAGAATCAAGCTACTGCACGATAGTTTATGTAATATCCCATTATCCCATGATTAGGGTTAGAACCCTAGGATACTATATATGAGAGTTTATTGAGAATTTAGAAGTGCATTTCATGCATTATAGGGCACACACATGCACGTGAATAATGTTGGCACTCATGAAAATAATTGTACATGTATTCATTGACATTTTTTGAGTATAAGTTATTTTAATGTGATTAAACTGTGAATTATGGATTAATTGTCTTGAAAATTGAATTGGTGTGTATTAGAATTAATTTCGCATTTTTTTAAACATTTTAGATATTTTGGAAATTTATCAAAAATTTAGGGTATTTTAGACTAGGAAAATATAGAAATAAAAGAAAAATAAAAGACATTACATTTTACTATGATAATAGTGGGGCTGTGGCTAATTCTAAGGAACCTTGGAACAATAAAGCTGTCAAACACATTGAGAGAAAGTATCATCTCATAATGGAGAAAATATAATGTGGTGAGGTGAATGTGGTAAAGATTCCCATAGAGCAAAACCTTGCTGATCCGTTTACGAAGACGTTGTCTCAAAAGAGTTTTGAGGGTTACCTAGCAGGGATGGGAATGAGGGATATGTCAAACTTACTTTAGGGTAAGTGGGAGATTATTGGAGTTATGTAAATATAGTGCCCTGGAAAGCAAGTTTATTCACTTATAACTTAATTTTCTTCCAGTTACTTTTGTAATGAAAATATTTATTATTAATAAAACAAAAGAGTTTGGTTTT